>JAMWET010006842.1:237500-266545 GCA_024036415.1 Prochilodus magdalenae | reverse complement strand
GTTGGTGGGGGTACTGAATAGTTGTTTCCTCAGTTGTTCTGTTCATGTGGTTCTGAGACGAAGCGGGGATCCGTTTATTCTCCCAGCCCGAGAGAATGTGGGGCGTTAGGGGGTCTAGATAAGAACAGTGCAGGTCCTCAATGGATATTTCCATCGTGTGCAGAAGTCTATTTCACACGGACCCCCAACACAATAGAGCTCTCTCAAGTAGAGCACCGGTAATCTACTGAACACAATGCTCTCCCTCTCTCTCTCCCTCTCTCTCTCTCCCTCTCTCACAGTTCATCTCGTAGCGCATAGACATATGTGAAAATCTCATTTTACAGTTAGTGACACGACGAGGCCCGGATCGCTCTAATACTTAACTCTCTCTCTATAAAGTCAGTAGTCTTCACTATCCTCGCTCGCCGTCGCTCTCTCATCTCTCTCACTCTTCTCTCCGTCTCTCTCTCACTCACTCGCTCTCGTCTCACGTCGTCTCTCTTCTCACTACTCTCTCTCTCTCTCCTCACTCTCGTACGGCTCGTCTTCTCTCTCTCTCTCTCGCACGCTTCCTCTCTCTCTCTCGTCTCTCTCGCTATCTCTGTCTTCTCTCTCTCACTCTCCTCTCCTGTATCCCTATCTCTCCTTCGTCTCTCTCCCTCGCCTCCTCTCTGTCTCTCTCTATCGTCTTCTCTCTCACTCTCCTCGCTCTCTCTCTCTCTCGCTGTCGCTCTTCTACTCCCCTCCCCCCTCTTCTATCTCCCTTCTCCTCTCTCTCTCCCTCCATCTCTCTCTCCTCTCTCTCAACTCTCTCTCTCTTTCTCTCTTCTCTCGCTTCTCGTCCCCCCCTAGTCCCACTCTCTCTCTCACCCTCCATCCTCTACTCTCTCTTCTCTCTCCCCCTCTCTCTTACTCCCTCTCTCTCTCTCTCTTCTCTCTCCCGTACTATCTCTACTCCGCTCTCTCTCCCTCTCTCTCTATCCCTCTCTCTCCCTCTCTCTCTCTCTCTCTCTCTCCCTCTCTCTCTCTCCCTCTCTCTCTCTCTCTCTCTCTCTCTCCATCTCTCTCTCTCTCCCTCTCTCTCTCTCCCTCTCTCTCTCTCCCTCTCTCTCTCTCTCTCTCTCTCTCTCTCTGTCAGTATGTGTCTATAATAACATGTATAATAATATTTGTATTGTATAATTGAAAGTATGTATATGTAACACTTCATATATATATATGTCTATATAAGGCATCTGGGCAGCATTAAGGCGGCTGGGCAGTGTTAAGGCGGCTGGGCAGTGTTAAGGTGTCTGGGCAGCATTAAGGCGGCTGGGCAGCGTTTAAAACTGTACCCGTTGGTATGGTATGTGAACAATGCCAGTGGCACTGACAGGACGACTGGGGCAACACTGCCCGCTGAATGTCCCCGATGGTGGCTGTTGGGTCAGTCAGGCACAGCGATAAGCCCCATCCCTGCTTACGTCACAGGCTCGGCCGAGCATCGTCGTGTCGCATTCGCATGTCGTATGATGTCACACCAGGCTCCGTTCCTGTGGGCTGCGGTAGCTGCAGCAGCTCCAGCAGTTCCCCAGTTCAGCAGTGGAACTCCTCTCCTGCACTGAAACCAGCTGCCGAGATACGAACACACACCCATCAGCACTTACCTCCAGCCGGCTACACCACACTGGCACATGCGCACATAGACACACCCACACACACCACAACTCCCTGTCCACAGTGGAGTATCTGGACATGCGTGTCAGAACCTGAGTAGGTGTTTCTAATAAAGTGGCCAGTGAGTGGAAGCACAAGGTGGGTGTTTCTAATAAAGTGGCCAGTGAGTGGAAGTACAAGGTGGTGTTTCTAATAAAGTGGCCAGTGAGTGGAAGCACAAGGTGGGTGTTTCTAATAAAGAGTGGCATCATGTGAGTGGAAGCACAAGGTGGTGTTCTAATTAAAGTGGCCAGTGAGTGGAAGCACAAGGTAGGTGTTATATCTAATAAAATGTGGCCAGTGAGTGGAAGCACAAGGTATCATAGGTATTTCTAATAAAGTGGCCAGTGAGTGGAAGCACAAGGTGGGTGTTTCTAATAAAATGTGGCCAGTGAGTGGCAAGTCACAAGGTGGGCTGTCGTTGTTTCTAATAAAGTGGCCAGTGAGTGGAAGTACAAGGTGGGTGTTTCTAATAAAGTGGCCAGTGAGTGGAAGTACAAGGTGGGTGTTTCTAATAAAGTGGCCAGTGAGTGGAAGCACAAGGTGGTGTTTCTAATAAAGTGGCCAGTGAGTGGAAGCACAAGGTGGGTGTTTCTAATAAAGTGGCCAGTAAATGGAAGCACAAGGTGGGTGTTCAATAATAGTGGCCAGTTGAGTGGAATCTGCAAGGCTGGGTGTCTGGCTGAAGACAGTGACCAGTGACTTGTGTGGTGTACAAGGAGGGCTCTTCCTGTACAGGGCAGAGAGTGGTGAGTAAATGCATTATTCAAGGTGGGTATCACACATGTGCACACAAATGACACACACTGCACACATGCAGGTCACTCACCACACACACACACACAAAACACTGTGGTGTCACACACCAATAGCTCACACACCCACACACACACACACACACACACACACACTCAAAGCGACACAACAGGTCACACAAGTACTGTCACACACTCACTCACACACACACGACAACACACAGATCACACACACACACATAGAGTACTAACATGACAAACACTACACACAGAGACGACACACCACACACATGATAAAGTAAAAGAAACAATACAGAGGGAGAGAGAGAGAGAGAGAGAGAGAGAGAGAGAGAGAGAGAGAGAAGGAGAGAGAAATGAGAAAGTAAAAGAAACAATAGAGAGAGAGAGGAGGAGAGAGACGTGAGAAAGAGTACTAGATACCGAGAAATGAGAAAGTAAAAGAGAGAACAAGGAGAGAGAGATGAGAGAAAGTAGGAGAAACAATAGAGAGAGAGAGAGAGAGAGACGAAGAGGAGGAGGAGGAGAGCGAGAGAGAGGAGAGAGAGAAGAGGAGATGAAAGTGAGAGAAGTAAAGAAGAGAAGAGAGAGAGAGAGGAGGAGGAGAGAGAGAGAGAGAGAGAGAGAGAGAGAGAGAGAGAGATCTAATGGACCTTCTGTACTACACAGCTTGTATGGGTTGGACTCTCCACTCCTCTTTACGGGAGCGCTCGGGATCTGGTCTGGATGAAAGGAGGAGATTAAAGGGAGGACAGCTCTGATTCAGTAATGAAACGGTCCGGCTCTAATCCCGCGCGCGCTCCCGTCTTCCGGCCCAGCCGCGCTTCATTATTCATCAGTTTCAGGAGCAGAGGCTGGCTCGCGCTCAGCAGGCACGTCAGCCCGCGCTGTGTTCAGTAAACAGTCCCGGAACACAAAGCAGCTCCTGTTTGAGGACGGGCTGTGGATACAGCTGTGATCCACCACGGCGATCGCTCAGACGCTCCGGGTGGAGATTACTGTAATTACGGAGCGGGTGGAGCAGAGCGCTATTGTGCTGTGTGTGAATGGAGGACAGCTTAATCAGCTCTTATACAGAACCGGGGATCCTCACATTCACACAGGAGTCCCGGACCGCACCCAGCCCGTCAGCCCCAAACACGTGCCGGAAGTTTACCCTTCTTAACTACGAAGCTAATGTAGCTAACAGGCTAACAGGCTAGCACGCACCCGCACCTACTCAACAGAACTCAGCTGCTACCCAGGACTGTATAAACTACACCCAGCTCCTCATTACAGGAGCGCCATCATTCCAGCCCACACCTCCACCACCTTAGATGGTGCAGAAGAAAAAGGAAAGAAAACAATGAGAAATGGAGAAAGATAGAGAGATAGAGATAGATAAAGAGAATGTGTGTGGTGTAAGGGAGAGCGAAAGAGAGAGATTGAGAGAGATATAGCTACAGATAGAGGGATAGAGATAGTGAGAGAGAATTAAAGAAGGGAGAGGAAGAGAGAGTGAGAGAGAGAACGAGAGAGATAGAGTAAGAGAGAGAGAATAAAAAGAAAGGAGAGGAAATGAGAGTGAGATAGCAAGATAGAGAGAAAGAGAAAGAAAGTGAGAGGGAGAGGGAGGAAGAGAGAGAGAATAACAAGAAGGGAGTGGAAGAGAGTGAAAGTGAGATAGCGAAAGAGAGAGAAAGTGAGAAAGAGGGGGGGAGAGAGAGAGAGAGCGAGAGAGAGAGAGAGAAGGGTGTGAGAAGAGAAACTGAGAAGTGAGGAGAGAGAGATTGAGAGTAAGATAGCAGGAAGAGAGAGTGAAAGTCAGATAGTGTGAGAGAGAGAGAGAGAGATAGAGAGAGAGAGAGAGAGAA
Organism: Prochilodus magdalenae; assembly: GCA_024036415.1. Lineage (NCBI taxonomy): Eukaryota > Metazoa > Chordata > Actinopteri > Characiformes > Prochilodontidae > Prochilodus > Prochilodus magdalenae. The sequence goes on along the minus strand of JAMWET010006842.1, from coordinate 262,242 downwards.
TGAAAAGAAGGGTGAAGAAGAGAGAGTGAGATAGTGAGTGAGAGAGAGAATGAAAAGAGAGAGGAAGAGAAAGTGAAAGTCAGATAGTGTGAGAGAGAGAGACAGAGAGAGAGAGAGCGAGAGAGAGAGAGAGAGAGAATGAAAAGAAGGGTGAAGAAGAGAGACTGAGATAGTGAGTGAGAGAGAGATTGAAAAGAAGAGAGAGGAAGAGAGAGTGAAAGTCAGATAGTGTGAGAGAGAGAAAGATAGATAGAGAGAGAGAGAATGAAAAGAAGGGTGAAGAAGAGAGACTGAGATAGTGAGTGAGAGAGAGAATGAAAAGAAGAGAGAGGAAGAGAAAGTGAAAGTCAGATAGTGTGAGAGAGAGATAGAGAGAGAGAGAGAGATAAATGAATGAAATGAAGGGAGGGAGAGAGAGATCTTTAACCCTGGTGTAACAGACGAGTGTACTGAACTCTGGAGGAGGGATTCTGCTGCGGGTGAACTTTAGAACTTTTCTCTTTATTGTTTTCTCTTTCCTTCTCTTTCTCCCTTTCCCTCCCTCACTCTCTCTCTCTCTCTCTCTCTCTCTCTCTCCGCTCTGCGTTTGCTATATGTATCCGCTGCTCTTAAAGCCGCTTCCCTGACTCGCTGTAATCTCTCGTTTCCATTAGAGGGATTAAGCTAATCAGAGGTGCTGCGCGCGCCATTAAAGGCTCCCTTTATCCGCGCGCTCCGTTATCCGCGTTCTTTGTGTTTTCCACATGTGCTGATCTGCCCGTGACGAAGCGTTAATGGGAGTTAATGAAGCGCCGCTGGCAGGACGAAGACTTCAGGCGTCCAACATAGGCGATCGGTTTAAAGGAGCAATGTGTAAAACGATACAACCCGCCGAATTCATACTCCAACAGCAGGGGGCAACAGGGCCGTCTTTACTCATCCCCTCATACTGGACTGATTCCACTCCTACAGCGCTACAGTGACTCCCTATCGCCTCTTCAGGTACATAGTGGTATTACAGACAGCAGGGTCAAGGCTAGCTGATTGTTAGCATGGTAACTTCAGTAGTATCTCTGCAACACAAACGTTCACATTCTGTTAATAATTTTAGTTAATTTTGTAATATTTTTAACTCAAATCTTGCATATTGCTCCTTTAATCGCAGTAGGTTTGCACTGAAGTTATAAAGCTAATGTAGCTAACAACCCTGAACGATGTCTGTAGTGTCAGAAACCACTAGTTAGAAACTAGACATGCATTGTGGATGGTAATTGCTAGCTTGTTAGCTATATTAGCCTCATAGCTTCAATGTAAAATTAAAAAGCCATTTTATTTTTTTATAGAGCTTCTTTAACTTGACATTCTTTGCTGTAGTTTATGCTAATCTATGACTAGCTTCCATAACAGAGGGTATGCAATGATGTTGTTTCCAGCTGGACTATGCCAGGAAAAAACTAAGGCTGTGTTCATTATGGGAAAAGGCGATAATTTCTTCATTTTTAAATCTTTTAAACCAAAACACATATTGCTCCTTTAATCGCTGTAGTATTGCACAGAAGCTACAAAGCTGAAGTAGCTAACAAGTATACAAGATACTCAAACAACCCCCACTGTCATTACAGTACTTAGCATAACTAGCAGTTCCACCTTAAATGGTGCAGCAGTTACATTCTGCCACTTCAAGTGTTATGATAATAACTGCGACTCCATTTAAGGTGGAACCACCTACGTAGACATCTTTGACATCCCTTTAGAAGTTCATTTTGGAATATTTTAAACTAAAAATTTTACATATTGCTCCTTTAAGCGCTGTAGGTTTGCACTGAAGCTGTAAAGCTAATGTCGCTAACAGGAAATAGACGTTCATACAGCACCCACCCAAGTCATTATCGTACGTCCACCTTAACAGGAGCTGCCGTTACATTCTGCCACCTTTAGCCTTATGGTAGACTGGATGTGGCACGTGTTATAGTACCAGCTTTAAAGTGTAGCCTATTGGCCGTAGGTGGGTGTGGATCAGTTTAGCATGTGGTCGGAGGTCTTTAGTGTGAGGTCCGTCTGCTTCAGTGAGACTCATTCAGCTAACGCAGGACCCAGGCAGCCGGCCTTTAACTCCAGGGAGCGTATACAGAGGTGCGGTCCTTGACTTTGCTTTGCATTTCTCATAAAGCTTACACAGACCTCAGCTCGGAGCCGGAGGATCAGTAACGAAGGCCTCAGGAGCGAGAGTGCAGATCACAGCAGGAGCCACTCCAGCTGTGTGGTAATCCTGTTTCACTCATACAGACATTTCACTGGGTGTAACGTCTGAGATGTCAGCGTGTAGCCGCACTCACTGACACATACCATCTACCCACACTCACTGGCCACTTTATTAGAAACACCCACCTTGAATGTCCACCCACTGGCCACTTTATTAGAAACCCCCAACTGGTGCTTCCACTCTCTGGCCACTTTATCAGAAACACCCACCTTGTGTGTCCACTCACTGGCCACTTTATTAGAAACACCCACCGTGTGCTTCCACTCACTGGCCACTTTATTAGAAACACCCACCTTGAATGTCCACCCACTGGCCACTTTATTAGAAACCCCCAACTGGTGCTTCCACTCTCTGGCCACTTTATCAGAAACACCCACCTTGTGTGTCCACTCACTGGCCACTTTATTAGAAACACCCACCGTGTGCTTCCACTCACTGGCCACTTTATTGGAAACACCCACCTTGTGTGTCCACTCACTGGCCACTTTATTAGAAACACCCACCTTGTGCTTCCACTCACTGGCCACTTTATTAGAAACACCCACCGTGTGCTTCCACTCACTGGCCACTTTATTAGAAACACCCACCTTGTGCTTCCACTCACTGGCCACTTTATTAGAAACACCCAGCTTGTACTTCCACTCACTGGCCACTTTATTAGAAACACTTACCTTGTGTGTCCACTCACTGGCCACTTTATTGGAAACACCCACCTTGTGTGTCCACTCACTGGCCACTTTATTAGAAACACCCACCTTGTATGTTTTCCCACTGGCCACTTTATTAGAAACACCACCTTGTGCTTCCACTCACTGGCCACTTTATTAGAAACACCACCTTGTATGTCTACCCACTGGCCACTTTATTAGAAACACCCACCTTGTGCTTCCACTCACTGGCCACTTTATTAGAAACACCCACCTTGTACTTCCACTCACTGGCCACTTTATTAGAAACACCCACCTTGTGCTTCCACTCACTGGCCACTTTATTAGAAACACCCACCGTGTGCTTCCTCTCACTGGCCACTTTATTAGAAACACCCACCTTGTGTTTCCACTCACTGGCCACTTTATTAGAAACACCCACCTTGTACTTCCACTCACTGGCCACTTTATTAGAAACACCTCCCTTGTGCTTCCACTCACTGGCCACTTTATTAGAAACACCCACCTTGTGCTTCCACTCACTGGCCACTTTATTGGAAACACCCACCTTGTGCTTCCACTCACTGGCCACTTTATTAGAAACACCCACCTTGTGTGTCCACTCACTGGCCACTTTATTGGAAACACCCACCTTGTGCTTCCACTCACTGGCCACTTTATTAGAAACACCCACCTTGTGCTTCCACTCACTGGCCACTTTATTAGAAACACCCACCTTGTGCTTCCACTCACTGGCCACTTTATTAGAAACACCCACCTTGTGCTTCCACTCACTGGCCACTTTATTAGAAACACCCACCTTGTGCTTCCACTCACTGGCCACTTTATTAGAAACACCCACCTTGTGCTTCCACTCACTGGCCACTTTATTAGAAACACCCACCTTGTGCTTCAACTCACTGGCCACTTTATTAGAAACACCCACCTTGTGCGTCCACTCACTGGCCACTTTATTAGAAACACCCACCTTGTGCTTCCACTCACTGGCCACTTTATTAGAAACACCCACCTTGTGCTTCCACTCACTGGCCACTTTATTAGAAACACCTACCTTGTGCTTCAACTCACTGGCCACTTTATTAGAAACACCCACCTTGTGCTTCCACTCACTGGCCACTTTATTAGAAACACCCACCTTGTGCTTCCACTCACTGGCCACTTTATTAAAACCACCCACCTTGGGGTTTCACTGACTGGCCACTACATTAGAAACACCCCCTTGTGCTTCCACTCACTGGCCACTTTATTAGAAACACCCACCCTATGCTTCCACTCACTGGCCACTTTATTAGAAACACCCACCTTGTGCTTCCACTGGCCACTTTATTAGAAACACCTAACCGGTGCCTCCACTCACTGGCTACTTTATTAGAAACACCCACCTTGTACTTCCACTCACTGGCCACTTTATTAGAAACACCCACCTTGTGCTTCCACTCACTGGCCACTTTATTAGAAACACCTACCTTGTGCTTCAACTCACTGGCCACTTTATTAGAAACACCCACCTTGTGCGTCCACTCACTGGCCACTTTATTAGAAACACCCACCTTGTGCTTCCACTCACTGGCCACTTTATTAGAAACACCCACCTTGTGCTTCCACTCACTGGCCACTTTATTAGAAACACCCCCCATGTGCTTCCACTCAGTGGCCACTTTATTGGAAACACCCACCTTGTGCTTCCACTCTCTGGCCACTTTATTAGAAACACCTACCTGGTGCTTCCACTCACTGGCCACTTTATTGGAAACCCCACCTTGTGCTTCCACTCACTGGCCACTTTATTAGAAACACCCACCTTGTGCTTCCACTCACTGGCCACTTTATTAGAAACACCCACCTTGTGCTTCCACTCACTGGCCACTTTATTAGAAACACCCACCTTGTGCTTCCACTCGCTGGCCACTTTATTGGAAACACCCACCTTGTGCTTCCACTTACTGGCCACTTTATTAGAAACACCCACCTTGTGCTTCCACTCACTGGCCACTTTATTAGAAACACCCACCTTGTGCTTCCACTCCCTGGACACTTTATTAGAAACACCCACCTTCTACTACCACTCACTGGCCACTTTATCAGAAACACCCACCTTGTACTTCCACTCACTGGCCACTTTATTAGAAACACTCACCTTGTACGTCCACTCACTGGCCACTTTATTAGAAACACCCACCTTGTACTTCCACTCACTGGCCACTTTATTAGAAACACCCACCTTGTAGATGCAGATGGAAAGCTCCTGCCTTTGGGACACACGGGAAAGCCTCCCAATCTGAATCAGTTCAGACACTGGTGTATCCGAATCCGGATCACTCCACCCGCGTATCCCCTGATGTAACCCGACTTAAGCCGGCAGCTTTGCATGCGGCCCCACACCAGTGTGGTAGTTCATGCGGCGGGGAGGCTGAGATGGAATAAAGCCGGCCCGTTCCGGAGCCGCTTTCACATCAGCCTTAAGGAACACTTATGATAATGCTGCCACTTCAAACAGCTCCTTTAACGGCACTAAAGCCACTCGCTACACCAGAGGCACTTTCAGCTGCTGTCACTGCGGGCGGCCGGAGATAAGCGCGCCCGCTTCCCCGGCGCTCGTGGATACCCGCCTAGACCTATGGAAACCCGCGTCAACAAGAACTCGACTCAGGCGGTTCGATGTCAGACAAGGAGTGCTATTTATTTGAAGGACGTCCGTGAAGAAGAAGGAGAAGGCAGATTTACAGAAGTGTCAGCGGCTGACAAGGAGAAGTGCAGCTCAAGAAAAAAACAGAACACGTTAAACAGTGACTCTGAAGAAGGGATTACGTCTGAGGCAGAAAGAGAGAGAGAGAGGGAGGCAGAGAGAGAGAGAGAGAGAGAGAGAACCATGCGACGCAGTCACAAAACCCAAGTGGTAGATTTCAGCTCCAACATCCTGGTCACCCTCCTCTCCATCCCCAGCACCACCCTCCTCCTCTTCTTCCCCCCTTTTCAAATGGGAAAAAGATGAAGCGCAGCGTGCCTTGACACATAATGGAAAGGCGGATTAATTAAAGCGATGCTAACCGCACATTAACGTGCGGAAGTGGGGCCCGTTAATGAGAGGCTATGTAAATCTGACCCACTTCAGTGTTTTATTAAATCACCCACATTCTAAACCAACGCTGTGCCGTGTTTACAAGCCCCGCCACTGCAAGCTCGCCGAGCTAGACCACGCGCTTCCATCGCTCGGCCTTTATCCGGTTCGGTTTTCCTGAGTGTCTATTGGCAGTTTGTTCCCTTCAGACTGGAAATGAGCAGCGTGGATTAGTGCACTCCGAGTTATGGGTCTCTGGCCATGAGGATAACTGAGATCAGTGATGAACACAGTACCGCACCAAAGTCGGAGACCTGCCTTCGCTTCTTTGACTTCCAGAGAGAATGTTCTTTAGGAAGAACTGACTAGGGTATAACGTCAGCCTCCGTTCTGGAAGACCTGTCCAAGAACCTCCCAAGGTAACCAATTTAGCGTGTGCGGGCCCAGGCCCAAAAAAGACCCTTCCAGTAGTTAGCATGTTGCAGCCAAGGGGGAAACTATATACACCCATCATCAAAAGACAGCTCCACCCGGTGGGAGTCCGGTGACAGGAATGAAGCTTTGTGGGCAGGGTGGAGTGTAAGCAAGGACAGGCCATATCGCTGTACCTGACTGACCCAACAGCCACGGCTGCGGCTCACAGTGATGCCCTACATGAGTCTTCCCGTTAGTGCCAGCACCACTGGCAGATGGCTATGAACCACATGCACACAGATCGCTACGGCGACTGTCCTTAACACCATGTCACCGTCACCAAAGACTGCAGTGGTGTCCTACCAGACTGCCAGAATGGCAGCGGGTCATCTTCAGTGACGAGTCCCGCTTTAGTCTTGGTGGAGACGCCCAACGAATCCGTGGGTGGAGGCACCGTGGTCAGCACCGAGAGGAACGGTCTGTTGTCACACGTTCAGTAGTCCTGGTGTCACTCCACCTCCACCCCTACCGCACCATCTGCAGGAACTGTGTGAGGATGTTCAAGCTGCATGGGATGGGTTACCACAGGACACCATCAGGAACCTCTACAGCTCCATACCGAGACGTCTGGCGTGTTGGGTTAGCAAACACGGCGGCCCGACGCCATACCGAGAGACTACTTCTGTATGTGTAGCTCAATAAATATTGATCATATCAGTCTAAATGTATCATCAGTTATTGATCCTGGTCACCTTTATCTTCCTTCCCAACACCACCGCACTCCCACGCCTCCTTCTGGGTGCAGCTGTTGTTTTGACGATGAGTGTATATATAAGAATGTGGTTCAGAGGGAAAATCATTTTTGTGTGAACAGAGTGTCAAATACTGGATGGTGTTAACTCTCGCACAGGACTGTTGGCGGGGGCGGGACAAATTCCCGTGGGGGCGTGACTAAAGTAGCCAGTCCCGTGTAGACATCTAACCCGTAACACATTCGGTGGTGTTGAGGTCTGGACCCCCCTCTCTTTCATAAGCTTCACATGCCGTTTATGTGATAGTTGGTGGTGCACCAGGTCTTCCAGGTGGTTGTTAGGAGGCCTGCTGTATGTCTTCTAACTGGAAATCAGATACGTGAAGGGTGGTCTCTGATGTCCGTGCGGTGGTCCCAGACAAAAAGGCCTAGAACTGTTAAGTAATGATCTCATAAAGAAAGATCAGTGGGAACTGGTGCATTCAGAGGGTCCTGGGCAACTCGTAAACTGGACAATGCTTGACATGGACAACACAGTTATCTGAGATGGACCAATTCCAGCTTGGTCGAGCGAGTTGGCATGGTTTCGGAGAATGGGCTAATGTGTTCGCCCAGGTTCTGACCAATCCTTTAAACCAATAAGAGGTTAATGCTTCCTGAGCTCACCAATTTACGTTGACCAGGACCACCAGACTGCACCGTAGCGCTACAGTAGTGAGCATCAACACCTGATTTGCGGTTTTGCTGTGCCAAGCTGCCCGGCTATGGCGGTGTCTTCTGGCGGTCACAAAGCAGTAGAGGTTTGATTGGCGTGTCAGTGATTTGGGTAACTGGCTAAAACAGACTGTCCCGTGTGTCTCTAAGTGGCTGGGATAGTTAAGCCGCTACGTGCTATAGGCTTGGCTGTTACGAGAGGAAGCCAATGAGAGGCTGGAAGAACAGGCCCACCGTTCCAAGCACGCAGACCAGCACGAAAACCCACAGGAAGATCCGGTCAATCACCATGGCAACGTACTTCCAGTCGTCCTCCACCTGAAAGAGAAGAAAGCAGGCATGAAGGAAGGAACGACGGGTGGAGATAGAAGATGTGAACCAACCGAAGAAGCATTATCATGGGAATTCCGTGTTAATCCCGGCGTGAGGAGCTCAACCCGGCATCTGCGGAGCATTACGGTGCTAATGTCATCGCTCCCGCTCAGCGACAGGAGACAGAAAAGGAGAGAAAGCGAGTGAGAGGGAGAAACGTGTAGACTTCACCATATCAAAGTCTGATCCTCCAGCGAGGGACTTAAAGGCTGTATTTTTAGATGAAAGCTCCTCTCTAAACGTTCCCATTCCGCACACCGCTGTTGTTCTGCAAACTCATGCTAGATTTGGAGTGGTGACTCATAATTTATGCTAATGAGGATACCGCCGCACCGGAGCCTGTGACACTGTAGGCATCGTGGCGGTCGGACTTGTTTGGCTGGATGCATCTCAGGGTCTTAAGGCTTTGGCTTTATCCACTGGCTTTAGCGGGTTGTGCCTGAAGAGTGACACGGAAAGATTATCCTGCTCTGTGATGGCACTCATCAAACCAGCGGCGAACATGTCGGCGCATCGGAGCGCGTGCCTTAAGTGGATTCTGAAGTATGGTGGAGATGCGCACTTGTGGTGGAACATGGCTGTGCAAATTAGATTAGCATATAGCTTCCAACTGATAGAAAACGTAGCCACATTCCAATTTGAAGGAGCTAAAATTCCAAAGCCTGATGATTTCTGGGATTCTACTAAGCGGCTTTCAGGTGTACCTTGTTTTGTTCTGACCAGTTCAACACCTGCTTTAGTTTGGATCATCTTGATTGCTCATTCCAAGTGAACTCTGGTTCAGTTGGTGCACATTAGCGGTCTACCAGTGGTGCTGGCACTAACAGGATGGCTCATGGAGGCATCACTGCTGGCAGAATGTCCACAATCGTGGCTGTTGGGCCGGTCAGGTAGGGCAATAAGGCCCATCCTTGCTTACACCACATGTGCCAACGGCGTAAAACCCCAGACTCTGGTTTAGAGACACAACGTTGAATTCTCAACTGTGGAGCATAATGATTTTTGCACATTCCAGTGTTGTTCAATCTAGATCCGAACTTTCCTGGACGTCTACAACACCTAGGAACTACAAGCTACTTGTCTTTGTGGTATTACTCTGTAGGTATTATTTCATCACTTGGTTTTGCTGGTATACAAGAGGGTTGGGACTTCATGACTTAAACTGGAGGTCGTACATGTTAGGTTAGTCATCAGCATAACCAGGAAGTGACACTGGAATCAACCAATCGCAATAGTCTGGACCAATTTGAAGAGGAATCAGTGTCACTGTAGGGATTCCTGAAGACCTAGTAACTGTATGAGCCAGAGTCTAACCAAGGTTCAGTTAGGCATTAGGGTCCTGTACTGAATGCTTGGATGTACAGGTAAAATACAAGTTCATGTTTGTTACATGAAGCGTGGAATGTCTTTTACACGCTTCCCACATGTTTGTCCAATCCGGAGCATCCACCCTATTAGAATAGTCGCAGTTCATCACTGGATAATTTAGTGGAACCTTAACAGTGACCTTATCAGCCCATACAGTGCTGTAAAAAATATATGCCCCCACACACAGGCTTGATTACTGCCAGACCTGAATCAAGAAGTCAGTTAAATAGAGCCTGTCTGACAACGTGAAGTAGCTAAACGATCTGAACAGCAACACGCTATGCTCCAACCTGAGGACATTCAAAAACAGATGGGAAAACAAAATCATCTATCAGGTTACAAAGCCAGTTCTAAGGCTTTGGGACTCCAGTGAACCCCAGGGAGTGCTATTGTCCACAAATGGAGAAAGCATGGAACCCAAGAGAGGGCGGCCTACCAAGATTACTCCAACAGCGCATCGACAACTCATCCAGGAGGTCACAAAGGACCCCACCACAACAACCAAAGAACTGCAGGCCTCACTGCCTCAGTTACAGTCAGTGTTCATGATTCAACAATAAGAAAGAGACTGGGTGAAAATGGTACCCACAGGAGAGTTCCAGGGGATAACCACCACTGACCAAAAGAACACAAAGGCCCGTCTCACTTTTGCCAAAAAATAACTTGATGATCCTCAAGACTTTTGGGAAAATATTCTGTAGACTGACAAGACAGAAGTAGAACCTTCTAGAAGGTCTGTGTCCCGTTACATCTGGAGTAATACTAACACAGCGTTTCAGATAAAGAGCATCCCACCAACAGTTAAACGTGGTGGTGGTAGTGGGATGGTCTGGGGCTGCTTTGCTGCTTCAGGATCTGGATGAATGAATTTTGCTCTCTACCAGAAAATCCTGAAGGAGAATGTCTCGCCGTCAGTTTGTGACCTTAAGCTCGAGTGTATTCAGGTTCTGCAGCAGGACAATGATCTTAAACACACCAGCAAGTCCACCTCGGAATGGCTCAAAAAGAAACAAAATGAAGGTTGGAGTGGCCTAGTCATAAATCAGGCTGTCTGTGCCCGTCCACCAAAGGATGGGACAACCAGTTACTAGGTTTAGGGAGCAATTACTTTTTCACAGGAGTGCCCGTACCTCTTTAGCCTTGTTGCGGCTCCTCATGTTCTCCGCGATGTACTTGACGCTCTCTATGGCCTGTTTGATCTCTGGCGAAACCACTGAAAACGCCACCACTGTATTAATCGCCTGGGGGCTCAGCTGGCGGCTCACTTTCCCACAGTCCCCTTCAGGCCCTTCCTTTGTGGGATGGCACGGGCATCCCCCTTTCTTCCCTTCCCCTGAGCCCTTGCCCTCGCCAAACTCCAAACAGTTCATGGCCCCCTGTTGGGAAGTACTGTTCTTCCTCTTCTTTCCTTCTCCTCCTCGTCCCCCTCCTCCGCTGCCACCCATCCCGGACGAGCCCCCGCTTTCAGGTCCGCCACCCTTCCCTGAAGATTCGGACTGGTCGAGGGGACGGCGCATCAGCATGATGCGGGGCAGGGCCCGGAGGAAGACGGTGCGGACCCATCCAGGCATGGTGTGGGTAGTGGGTGTGCGGTAGTGGACGTTGAGTACAAAGACGGTGATGACAATGGAGAGCGTCACAAAGATCATCGTGAAGAGCAGGTACTCGCCGATCAGCGGGATTACCAAGGAGGTGGACGGGATGGTTTCGGTGATGACCAGCAGGAACACGGTGAGTGAGAGGAGGACGGAGATACAGAGGGTGACCTTCTCACCACAATCTGACGGAAGGTAGAAGACCAGGACGGTCAAGAAGGAAATGAGGAGGCATGGGATGATGAGGTTGATGGTGTAGAACAGAGGAAGACGGCGGATGTAGAAACTGTAGGTGATGTCCGGGTATATCTCCTCACAGCAGTTGTACTTGATGTCATGCTTGTATCCCGGCGCATCAATGATCTCCCACTCGCCGCTCTCCCAGAAGTCCTTGAGGTTGACCTTGGAGCCGATCAAGACCAGGTCGATCTTGGCCTTGTCGTAGGTCCAGGAACCGAACTTCATAGAGCAGTTCTGATAGTCGAAGGGGAAGTAGGTGATATCCATTGGGCATGAGGACTTGAAGATGGCAGGTGGAACCCATGTGATGGTGCCGTCATACTTGAGCAAAGCTTTGGTTTTGTCTTCCACCAGGAAGTCACCTACAGCGCTGCGATGAAAATAAAAGGGTTTAGAAAAGTTAATTTCACACACGTCATTCCAGAGATAACTTCCTACCCTTTCAGGCCCCTTTTATAATTGAGCTTTCGGAATATTTTCCTCAGCCTCTAAAGAAATTAGGGCGGCGAAAGCTGTCTTTGAATACATGTGAACTCAATTTCAAAGGTCACATTTCACTGATTGACCAGACTTACTTGTTGTACAGCACAATGTCAGGCCTCCAGATCTTATTGGATGGAACCCTGATGTACTCGATACCGTCAAATTCTGCCGGTGACCATTTCAGCTTGTAGTCATTCCATATCTGCAACACACAATCGACAACAGTAGGACACACTAATCAGAAATGAACAAGCCAGCTTCCTAAGACCAGGCTAGCCTGCATGTGTGATGTGCTGTGTGGTATCTGTTGTAACTTGTAACCTCTCTTGTGTGTTTTCTGCAGTGTCTTGTGTGTTTTCTGCAGTGATATATGTGTTTCCTGTACTGTCTTGTGTATTTCCTGTAGTGTCTTATGTATTTCCTGTATTGTCATGTGTGTTTCCTGTAGTGTCTTGTGTGTTTCCTGTAGTGTCTTGTGTTTCCTGTAGTGATATATGTGTTTCCTGTACTGTCTTGTGTATTTCCTGTAGTGTCTTGTGTGTTTCCTGTAGTGTCTTGTGTGTTTCCTGTCGTGTCTTGTGTGTTTCCTGTACTGTCTTGTGTATTTCCTGTAGTGTCTTGTGTGTTTCCTGTAGTGTCTTGTGTGTTTCCTGTAGTGTCTTGTGTGTTTCCTGTAGTGTCTTGTGTATTTCCTGTAGTGTCTTGTGTGTTTCCTGTAGTGTCTTGTGTGTTTCCTGTAGTGTCATGTGTGTTTCCTGTAGTGTCTTATGTATTTTATGTAGTGTCTTGTGTGTTTCCTGTAGTGTCTTGTGTATTTCCTGTAGTGTCTTGTGTGTTTCCCTGTAGTGTCTTGTGTGTTTCCCGTAGTGTCTTGTGTATTTCCTGTAGTGTCTTGTGTGTTTCCTGTAGTGTCTTGTGTATTTCCTGTAGTGTCTTGTGTGTTTCCTGTAGTGTCTTGTGTGTTTCCTGTAGTGTCTTGTGTATTTCCTGTAGTGTCTTGTGTGTTTCCTGTAGTGTCTTGTGTATTTCCTGTAGTGTCTTGTGTGTTTCCCTGTAGTGTCTTGTGTGTTTCCCGTAGTGTCTTGTGTATTTCCTGTAGTGTCTTGTGTGTTTCCTGTAGTGTCTTGTGTGTTTCCTGTAGTGTCTTTGTTACCCACAGTGTACAGGTAATTTCCTTTGGTGTCTTATGTGTTTCCTGTAGTGTCTTGTGTATTTCCTGTAGTGTCTTATGTGTTTCCCGTAGTGCCAGAAGAAAACTCTAATCCCACAGAAACCACTTTCCTCAGCTGCCTGAAATATCCCAGTGGAATTCCAGCACTTTCTCTGTTACACGGTGACATCATGTCATAACACACTACTTATTGCCCACCCACTGATACGCTTAGGCACACCTTCACACAACACACAGAGAGCTAAACCAGTGAAAACGCAACACTTTGAAACCTCCTGCTCCAGCCTAGCTAGCGAAGGTGGATCTACTACCTTGTTCTACCTGACTTCCAGGATCGGACTCCGGCTCAAACGATTACTGCAGATCCGATGCCATTGTAAGAACAGCCACATTGGAACTTGCAGCAGGATTCTACTCTGCCCATTGACCAATCTGAACAGAGCAGGGGAGCTGACCAATCAGAGCACACTGGGCTAATTGGGATTTAGGGCTTAAAGACACAGAAGCCCTAACAAAAGGTAAACACAGATGTACAGAATGAGAAGACATCTGTGTTCTGGGAAACGTGAATCATGTAAATCCATTTCGGTAGAAGCAGAAAGTCATCCTGTTAGTGCAGCACCATGAGCAGACGGCTGCACCATGCACGACTACATCACCACGTCACCGTCACCAAAGACTGCAGTGGTGTCGTACCAGACTGTCATGGAGTAACAGAATGGCAGCGGGTCATCTTCAGTGACGAGTCCCGCTTTAGTCTTGGTGGAGACCCCCAACGAGTCCGTGTGTGGAGGCACCGTGGTCAGCACCAAGATGGACGATTTGTTGTCACACGTCCAGATGGTCTGGTTTCCCTCCACCTCCACCCCTACCACACCATCTGCAGGAACTGTGTGAGGATATTCAAGCTGCATGGGATGGATTATCACAGGACACCATTAGGAACCTCTACAGCTCCATACCGAGACATCTGGCATGTTGGGTTAGCCATACTGAGAGACAGACTTCTGTATGTGTAGCTCAGTAAATATTGATCATATCAGTCTAAATGTATCATCAGTTATTGATCCTGGTCTCCTTTATCTCCCTTCCCAACACCACCGCAACCCCACACCTCCTTCTGGGTGCAGCAGTTCTGTTGATGATGAGTGTATTTATGCATATGCTGTATTTAGTATTGTATACGTCTGATAGCATTGTATATTTACCGTCTACAAAGCGTCCATCAAATAAGGGACAAACAGACATTCAGGCTGCGTAGCTACGATACAGGGCTTTCATCCTCCCCCTCAGTGCCGCGTCTCGTTTGTGTGTGTGAAAACGAGTGCAAGTTAGTTTCCCGCATTCTCTCCTCTCTGAGTGACAGCTACGCTCAGCCACATGAATGACTGTCAGTTACACCACCTGGATATAACACCAAAGGTCTGGAAAGAACATCTCACTTACTTCCCTGCCATCTCTCTCTCTCTCTCTCTCTCTCTCTCTCTCTCTCTCTCTCTCTCTCTCCGAGTCTGTTAGTCAAAGTGGCTTGTCCTATTGTGATTTATTCATGTGCAAATACATGGCGTGTCTCTTCGCATGACAGTTGCACACTGTCAGACGTCCTCAACAAAACGTGATCTCCAGCGCAGAATGACGGGCTCCTTCACTAACACTGTTTACACCAACCACACCAGATGGATGCTCTTACTACAGCCAGGCTATCCTCAGCAGATCCAGCCCATTCCCCGCCATGATCAGTAACCAGTGTGTAACCAGTGCACCTCTGTATTAGCGCCGACCTGCTTATTAGTCTCGTAGTCACAGTTTGCATGTTCAGCCATAAGTCAGCTCCCTGAACACAAATCAGTCACCTTCCATGTTTAAGGTGGTAGTAACCTCAGGCTCCTGCAGGTGGCGCTGCACGAGGATGATGGGGCTATAAATCCCTGTGGGTTGTGAGTGACAGGATCCACAGATTGGGAAGAGGTGCTACAGTGCAGGGAATGTCTCGTTCCATGTGTGGTAAACGCTCCAGAGCAGATGTTAATGATTGGCTAAAAGGAGTGACTGCATGTGGGCGTGGCCAAAGACCATAGTGTGAAGGAAGTAGCTGAATCTGCAGGTGTATGGCTCATACGGGTCTACCAGCAGTGGCTAAAACCCCAGTCTACAGGGAATTCTCATCGGAACTGTGCCAGGGAAGGCCTCCACCAAATCTGGAACCGACTGACCAATTCTTTGATGTCTTTGGTTGCCCATGACATTTTCATTATCAGCCTGCTGTGGTTAAATATGCTTTAATATCAGTAACTACTGAAGCAAGCAAGCTAAGCTGGTGACTCAAGCACTGCACGTTCTATGTAAAGGAATATTTTGTTTTTCAATTTAATATTTTGGTTTTATTGAGATTATTAATTGAACACTGTGTTGCCAAAATGGCAACTTTAGAGGAGACTGAAACAACAAACTTTAGTTTTAATGTAAGCCAAGTAAACCAGAGGTTTTACCAAAATAATTTTGGGACATGTCTTTAAGGCCTCTAATCATGGAATTAAAACACAACACAAAGCACAATGGGCATTACCAAATGTAAAAAAAAAAAAAAAAAAAATTACACAATGATTGTTTTTGTTTTTAAAGTTGCACTTACTTACTTACTGCCTTCATTTTAGGTAACATTAATGACACAACTAATGCAGTTTTAAGTTGTCCTTGTTTGTTATTGATTTTTTTTGGTACAACTCAATCTGTAAAATTATTCAGAGTGGTTTGACGTGAGACGTGCAGTTCTAGAGACTCTGCAAAACACTAAAAGCTAATACTAATAACTACTGTCGGATATCAATGTTTTCATGATGCCACTACAGTGTACAAGTCCAACAAACGTTCCCATATGTCATTGGTGGGTTTTACATTTATGGTATTTAGCTGACGCTCTTATCCAGGGTTAATCATATTACAGGTAGGCCAATGTAGTGTTAGGAGTCTTGCCCAAGGACTCTTATTGGTGTAGCACAGCCTAGTCAGTCAACCCGGGATTCAAACCCCAGTCTTCCACGTGTGGTGGTTGCTATTTGGCGGGTAGTGGTGTTATCCGCTGAGCTACACCAACCACAACCATTTGATACCCTCTGAAAAGGAGCCTGGAACAGAACTGTCTGGGAGCCGGTTATCACCAGGGGTATATAGCTGTGTTACTGGTTAGGAGAGTTGACCATCTGGTGAAACAACACTAACAACATCATGGTCTTACAGGGGCTGTGAAACGGTCTTATTGGTGTGTCCAGAGCCTGTTTCAGACAAGGGCTGGGACTCGCCTTGAAATAAACAACCCCAGTCCCCAGCCTGCCTCCTGGTTCTACCTTCGGCCTAAGATAGAATCAACGTCGCTGTTCAGTAATACACTCTGGCTAAAGCCTTAGACAGCAGGACCATAAAACTCTGGACTGAAAGGACTAGAATCAATTCATGGTGGAGGGATACATGCCGGGCGTTCTAAGACAAAATAGGACCCTGTATTCCAGCTTTGCCACCTTCTACCATCATCAACGTCATAGAACTGTGGGTTCCCTGGTGGTTTTGGATGTACATGAAATGGCTGTGTGTGTGTTGTGGACATGGGGAGCCCTGGACCCCATCACCACCAGTGTAAAGAGACCTGAGTGTGCGTATGTTTCAGGCTGCTCTGAGATTCATCTCAGCTCAAACAGAGCTCAGCACCCGCATAGCAGGCGCTCTGGCCTGGACTGCACCCTCGCTGTTGTAAGAACAGGATGTGAGATTTGGGCATTTTTGAAAATGTCATCTCCAAAATGCCCCGTCAGAATGTCTCCAGCTGTGAAGATGAGAAGAGTATGGTACTGTGTGAGGCAGTATACAGCACTGAGAGGGCTGGCGAGTGGCTGTGTATTTAGATATACACTCATCATTAAAAGAACAGCTGCACCCAGAAGGAGGTGTGGGAGTGCAGTGGTGTTGGGAAGGAGGATAAAGGTGACCAGGATCAATAACTGATGATACATTTAGACTGATATGATCAATATTCACTGAGCTACACATTCAGAAGTCTGTCTCTCAGTATGGTGGTGTAGGGCGGCCATGTTTGCTAACCCAACATGGCGGACGTCTCGGTATGGAGCTGTAGAGGTTCCTAATGGTGTCCTGTGATAACCCATCCCATGCAGCTTTAATATCCTCACACAGTTTCTGCAGATGGTGCGGTAGGGGTGGAGGTGGAGTAAGACCAGGCCTTCTGGACGTGTGACAAACCGTTCATCCTGGTGCTGACCACGGTGCCTCCACACACGGTTTCGTTGGGCGTCTCCACCAAGACTAAAGCGGGACTCGTCACTGAAGAACTTGAATCATTAGCATGTCTCACAATGCCTAACCTACCCACCAAGTTTCAGTCCTGTCGGTTGATTCCTTCTGGGTGCAGCCATTTGTGCAGCTACTCTACTGAGGATGACTGTATATGAAGAGATGCTGGCTGAATGCTGCTGTGCTTGGTGCTATTGTGGATCCTGCCAGCCACTGCACACTTTCATTACCGTATACTCCAGGGCGCACGCACACACGACTTCCCCCAACCACTCCACACACACAAAACAATTCTGTAGCACTAGCTACAGCTGCACACAGACAATACAGTCTCAGGAAAGATCAACACGCTCCTCAGGATAATGCAGTGTGGTGGTGGTGGTGCGGTATAGCCGAGTGGAGATATTTCTTTTAGCAACCTGGAAAAAAAAAAACAATGAATAATTGAAAGCTGAAAGCGTCTCCACTAGAAGAGCCGGCTAAGGGTTCATGAGTTCAGCTGCTGGCAGATATGAGGTATACGGTGAAGGTAGTGTTTCTGAACCAGTCCTACACCGCACAGTCCCGAGGAACGTTGAGCACCTTCAAGTCTTTAACACTAGGCTGCAGATTGAGAGCTCCAGTTGTGGGGACAATGAGGTATAAAGACTCTTTTGTGCAGAACGCTGAATCGGCGCCCTTGAACTAAAGGGCTTAAGCCGAGTACAGCTCTTATTTCGGTGCATGCCGCACCTTGTTCAGCAGGCCGTGATAAAATTGGCTTGGAGAGTGTGTGGAATGCACTGGAACCAGAACACAGTGCGTGTACATTCACCTTAAACAGTATACGGACAGTACCGTGGCATCCAGCAACTAGCTGCACAGCCATGGGAGCACGAGAGGCATGGCTATGCAGAGCGCCCATGGAGGCACCATGCTCAGGCTTGGAGAGACTTCCTTGTAAATAAGCTGTGGGTGTTGGTTCAAGATCTGCTGCTTACTGGGCTTGGGCTTGGTTGTGTTGGGGGTGTGGGGTAGTGAGTGTGAGTCTGTCTTGCATGGCTAGTAGTCTACCTGCTATGCTGGCCATTCCAGCTGCTCTGGAGGCAGGTCTCCATTGCTGCTCAAAGGCTGATGGTGGTGGTGGCCCAAAACCATGCAAGCTGAAGCAGCATGGCTAGGACCAGTGGCCAAGATGGCAGAACTGGGGATGCTACATTGCCCCCTAGTTGGGAATGTGTGAACGTGTGCATCTACCTGGTGAGAACCATGAATCCCACCATGCTGTGTTCTAGATATAGAGGACCGTATACTACAACAGGGACATGTGGGAGACGTCCTGGCACATCTCATAAACACAAGCTAGCAGGAAGGTGCCCAAAAGGCTTCTAGGCCATGATAGCGATAGCAGTCGAGCTCTTTCAGGCTAGATGAGATCAGACAGATCGGATAAGCATTTTGGAGCATATGAGTAAAAACACAGACTCATACACACACTCCTGTCCCCACTCATACACCCCCACACACAGACGTCACATTTTTACACACCCTTCAAACATCCTGACAGACGTTTAAGTTGGCTAGGCTGTTTTGTTATGACAGGGCCGTGACCCCAAGACTGTTTTATCTGTGAGAATTTGACCCCGGGTCAAATCGATAAGGCAACGCCAGCGATCTGTCGTCTGCTTTCCTTTCTGATCCGCCGCTACTTTAAAACTACTTCTGGATTGCCTCGTGTCTTTCATAGTGCTACAGCCATTTCCTTCACTAATCGCTCTCCATTTCCTGTTCACCACACAGTCTTTACTCTCTCCATCCCTCTCTGAGTCTGTCTACACACACACACACACACAGACTCATACACACACTCACACACATACACACACACACACACACACACACACACACACACACACGCATACACCCACAGACATACACTCACACACACCCACACACACACACATACACATACACACACACACACACACACTCATACACATACACACACACACACACACTCATACACACACACATACACACACACAGACACACACACACACACACACATACACATGTTTTCATTCTGTGCCGGGATGGGTCACACGTAAATCTGGTCCTATGAATTAGAAATATCTGCATATCTATAAGTAATACTCCCCGTTTGTATTATACAATTGAGCCAAAACATTATGACCACCTACCCCATGTAAACCCTCTACTTGCCTTCATACACTCACACACGGACTCCATACACAAGGTGCCCACACACCACACAGCACACATCCTTTAAGTCCTGTGAGTTGCAAACAGCACACAGATACACTTGACCACGGCAACAGCCTGACACAAGATCATAGCACTCCACATACACACACAGTGAAATATCAGGTGTGGGACACACACTGCATACTCTTTAACACTATTGACTCATTACAGGACACTGGAGGTAACCTAGCTGGTGTGATGCCCTAGGACTCAGTACAGGACACACACACACATACACACACCAACACACAGAGTCCTATTCCACACACACACACATACACATGTTAATCAGTATGTAATCATTCTGTCTGCCGGGGTGTCAGAGTTTCTGTCACAGCCATAGGTCACTCTCGGTAGATGATGTCTGGTGACTCTATGAATTTTTGGGAGAAATTGATCTGCATGATCTATATAGAAAGGTTAATGACTCAACCCTCCAAATGGGTTAGACGACAAAGTGGGACTAATAGGCGTCAGGTACATTATGGACCAAGGACCCCATGTCAGCCCAGACTATCTTGCCTTCAGAACAGGGCGTCTGTCCACCCTGCTGAGGCATGATCGGAAGGGGTCCAAGCTTTGAAGGTGCCCAATTTGGAATGACTGGCGGGTACTGGTATCAGAACTTGTTCTTCAGCTTGCTCCTCCTGAGGTAGTCTATTGTGCAGTTGGAGGTGTGTTTAGGATCATTAATCCTCTATCCATCTCCAGCTGTTTTGAGGAGTGCTGTGATGTTAGCTTCCAGAATTTGCTGCCATTTAAACTGAACCTGTTGTTCCATATGCCATGATAGCTTCATCCACTACAGAACAAGCAAAGCCATGTCCACCAAGGGAAATAGTTGGAGAGCTGATCTCTCCTGCATCCTTTCTTCTCCAAACCTAGCTTATCAGTCCGTGTTTAGATGGTCCTCTTCAAACCTCTGATGCTGAATGTTGCGGAGAGGACACAGGAAAGGTTTCTCTTCTGGTGACTCTTTCATCAAGGTCACGTTCGTGCAGATGTTGCTGCACAGTAGATCAGTGCAGTCCAGAGACTATTGGTCCTGGGTCAAGAAGGGTCTTAATTTGCCTTTCTACCAAATCCTACAACAGTTCCCAGGGGGACGTGGTTGCAGACCTATCTGGACCTCTACTACCTGGTTAACCCTTCAGTTATGTAATGCACAGGGCATTCCTCTCTGTTGTCGGGACGAGATATTAGGGGTGTCCATGAATCTTTGGAATTTGCACTACTTGGCCTTTTTACGAATGATGACTGGTCCAGGTCATTGCCCTCACAAGCTAATTAGGTCTGAGGTCTCTGTAAAAGCTATCTGTGAACTCAGATCTCTTGGGGTGCCTGGTGGAGTCTTCTGAACAGCCATCTTTTGGATTGATGCATAGTTGACATTCAGTCACAAGGCCTTGCCCAAACATCGCCACCTGCATGCCACTTTGGAATGAAACTTGGTCTGTAAGTTTCACATTCGCCTTATCGCTGGACTCAGTGACCCAATAGACATAACTGTGGACATTCAGTGAGCAGCGATGGTCTCCATGGGTTATCCTGTTAGCGCCAGCACCACTGATAGACAACGGCACGACGCAGGACGACATACACACAGACCGCTTCAACGACTGTCCTTAACACCACGTCACCGTCACCAAAGACTGCACTGGCGTCGTGCCAGACTGTCATGGAGTGACTCAGAATGGCGGCGGGTCATCTTCAGTGACGAGTCCCGCTTTAGTCTTGGTGGAGACGACCAACGAATCCGTGTGTGGAGGCACCGTGGTCAGCACCAAGATTTCTGGACAGAAGGCCTGGTGTCACTCCACCTCCACCCCTACCGCACCATCTGCAGGAACTGTGTGAGGATGTTCAAGCTGCATGGGATGGGTTATCACAGGACTCCATTAGGAACCTCTACAGCTCCATACCGAGACGTCTGGCGTGTTGGGTTAGCAAACAAGGCGGCCCGACACCATACTGAGAGACAGACTTCTGTATGTGTAGCTTAATAAATATTGATCATATCAGTCTAAATGTATCATCAGTTATTGATCCTGGTCTCCTTTATCTTCCTTCCCAACACCACTGCACTCCCACACCTCCATTAAGATGACGTGCAAAGTCCAAAGACCTCAAAAGTGGATATATACACTGGAGACAACAAAAACCATAGTGTTGAACGTACACACACACAAACACACTCACGTGTCTCAACCACAGGTTAGTCTCCATGATCTGATTGACTTCATCCTATGGAAAAAGAGAGAGAGAATTAGAGAGGGATCTAAATTTAGGCAAGATTAACTTCCAGCACCGCAAAACAATAGACAGCAACCGCTGATGAGCGGAAAAGCTGTATTGTGTTGGGAATGAATCACCGTCCACCGTCATTTCTCTGGATACCTTCTTCTGCTGTGTTTGCATAACAAGCAGCGCCATTCATCACCACAAAAACGACCATAAAGACCACCCTGCCACATAATCACCCAGCAGCAGGGTCCTAAACTCCCTCCCTAAAGCAAACGATGGGCAGCGTGAAGGGGAATAATCTGTGATCCAGGTGTGTGCTAGCTCTGCCGCTGTGTGAACGGGAGAAAAGCTGGCAGCCATGGAGGCTCTACCCTGCTGGAGTGGATAATTTAATCCCAGGGAGTGCGGCTAGAAGCATGGTGTCTGCTGGACTTCTAGGGGGCCAAGCACCGTCTGGTAAACATCTGTATATAGTAGAAGCCAAGGCTAAACTTTATACCCCCAAAATGGTAAACAAGTTCTGCACAACAACACGAAGGGCACCGTCTTAAAAACTAGTTGGCCCAACACAGCCATTTCTCTATTATCCCAGGTGCTTGCTAAGGCTTTGCAATGCGATTCCTATGGTTTCCCAGGTGGTTGCAAAGGCTCTATACTAGTCTGTGGTGATGATAGCTGTGGAGCTTGCTAAGATGTTACACTAGCAGTGTTTGCTAAAGTGCTGGTAGCCTATAGCTAACTTAATGTCAAGCCATATGAGTTGAATCAGCCATGTTTGATGAGAGCTCCGGCCCATGAGGACTGGAATCTGCCACTCGCTCTACGATCCTCTGTGGACCTCTGTGTGAGAGTGACTGAATTCTGTATTTGGAGGTAAGGCACCGCAGTGACATGAGAATTCTTAGTGTTGGCTTTAAGGAGCACGCAGTTCTACATGCTGGCGAGCTTACCACTTTGACGAGCTGAGAGATAGAGACCTCAAACTCCACCGTCACTGGATCCGACACGTTCTCCACCGGCCGGATGAACTGATTGTACCTCCTGAACAGGCGGCGGAACAGCCTGTCCTCTCCTTTAGACGACAAACACTCTGCGCACACACACAGGAGCACACACAGGGAGACGTGTCAGAATTGTAGAACCGCAGCACCTGGTGAGGGTCCTCCGCAGGAGAACAGCAGGAGAACTCTATATTTATACACAGAGCTATGACAGCGCTAGAGCTCTACCAGATCACTACGGACAACAACACATAGAACCCTGTGCATCGTCACACTGATGTGTTTCATACAGACACACTCTCACATACAGAAACACAGTGATATTTGATAAGTGAAATAAGGTTTATATGATTTACAGAAAGTGTGCAATAATTGGTTAAACAAAAGTAGGCAGGTGCATAAATTTGGGCACTGTTGTCATTTTATTGATTTCATAACCTTTAGAACTAATTATTGGAACTCAAATTTGGTTTGGTAAGTTCAGTGACCCTTGACCTCCATACACAGGTGACTCCAAGTATGAGAAAGGGTATTTAAGGGGGGCAATTGTAAGTTTTTCTCCTCTTTGCATCTTCTCTGAAGAGTCGCAGCATGGGAGTCTCAAAACAACTTTCAAATGACCTGAAAACAAAGACTGTTCACCGTCATGGTTTAGGGGAAGGATACTGAAAGCTATATCAGAGATTTCAGCTTTCAGTCTCCACTGTAGAAATATTGTGAGAAAATGGAAGACCACAGGCATAGTTCAAGTCAAGACTCGAAGTGGCAGACCAAGTCAAGACTCAGAAGCGAAGGATGTGAGAGAACAGTCAGAGTCAACCCCCAGACCAGCACCAAAGACCTGCAACATGATCTTGCTTGATATATATGCATCATTCAACATACAGTACATTCTGGACAAGGACACACATGTTTTTTTTTACATACACACACACACACACACACACACACACACACACTTATTGGCTTATATATGTAGTCTTTATTTAACAGTTTGATATTTAAGACCAGCAACAAACACAACATAGTCATATAAACAGGTCGAGACCAAAAGAGTAAGAGAGAGAGAGAGAGAGAGAGAGAGAGAGAGAGAGAGAGAGAGGCCAGGGTTGAAAACCAGAAAGTCAGATAACCAGCGAGCGAATCCAGAGGTAGATCCAAGTGAGGAATCCAGAGTGCAGAAGGTGCAGAGGTCATAAACACAGAGAGCAAGCAGAGATACAAACAAGGCCAAACAGGGAAATCCAAGAGCGAGAGTCAAAAACAAAGGAAGGTCAAACACAGGAGACGCCAAACAGAGAGAGCAGGAGAGGACGCTTGGTACGCCAACAGACAGTCCGTCACTAAGTGGATGTGTGTTGGTTTAAGTAGCAACAGGGAAATGAGGTGCAGGTGGGCAATCAGCACTCTGGAGACCTAGGAAGTAGCGTGTGATTGGGTGTTTCGGGGCATGTGGCTGTGACGTCATCAGGGAGAGCACTCTGGGAGATGCAGTCTGGGAGATCAAAGGCGGCCGGGAAA
Organism: Prochilodus magdalenae; assembly: GCA_024036415.1. Taxonomy (NCBI): domain Eukaryota; kingdom Metazoa; phylum Chordata; class Actinopteri; order Characiformes; family Prochilodontidae; genus Prochilodus; species Prochilodus magdalenae. The sequence goes on along the minus strand of JAMWET010006842.1, from coordinate 237,854 downwards.
GGAAGCGTGACAGTATATACACACACACACAGATACTGGTGGTGGCTTTGACCTGCTATGGGTCAAACCGGGATTCATTCTGAAACACTCTTGCATATGAACCTTCTGGAGCGATTACAAAAATTCAGCCTAACTATATATTTCATCCTTCAGTAATGCTGACAGAACATCTGATAGGTGCTAAATGCTTCCCACAAACAGGAAATATCAGGGCTATATTAGGTAATATCACCTTTATTTATGAATATTTGGATGGAAAAGTGCATGAATACACCCTCCTGTACATCGTCACTGTCCAAAGAAAAACAGGTATCTCCAAAATGGCAACTTTACAGGAGAGGACAAAAACCTAAT
>JAMWET010006842.1:222500-232500 GCA_024036415.1 Prochilodus magdalenae | reverse complement strand
CTACGGTAGGCCATTCCAACAACGACTCTTCTTCTTTCTCCATCCTCCAGCCGGTCTTTTATAAGCCGCTGCTTCAGTGTGAAAATGGGAAACACGAGAGTCCCTCTGCACAGTCAGGGCTGCCTGTTCAAGGCTACTGTAGGAACATGGCGGTGGGAGCCTCTGTTGACGAGTGACATCATCTATTGATTTTCACACTGATTTTCATCAGACGAATATGACTCAATATAAATTCTTAGGACGGGTTTTTGGACCATGATGGCCATGTCTTTTATTATGAATGTATTTTGCTGTATTACTATGTGGTGTTTATAGTTACTGGCATACATTTCATATTTTACACATTATATTTAGAAGCAATAACACACATTATTGTTTTTCCCTCTGGGTAGCTATATAAGTAACTCATACAGGCTCCACACAATGGGGTTCATTTTAACATGGTGTTCAGCTGAACCTCCTACAGTAAGCACTGAGAGAAGATCATATCCAGCTTATATATATATATATATATATATATGTATATATATATATACAGGGGTTGGACAATGAAACTGAAACACCTGTCATTTTAGTGTGGGGGTCTCATGGCTAAATTGGACCAGCCTGGTGGCCAATCTTCATTAACTGCACATTGCACCAGTAAGAGCAGAGTGTGAAGGTTCAGTTAGCAGGTAAGAGCACAGTTCTGCTCAAAATACTGCAATGCACACAGCATTATGGGTGACATACCAGAGTTCAAAAGAGGACACACTGTTGGTGCACGTCTTGCTGGCGCATCTGTGCCCAAGACAGCAAGTCTTTGTGATGTATCAAGAGCCACGGTATCCAGGGTAATGTCAGCATACCACCAAGAAGGACGAACCTCCACCAGCATCACGTAGTGACCTGGCCACTATCCTGCAAGAAGAATGGCTTAAACTCCCTCTGACCACTGTGCAGGACGCAGTATATGTCATTCCCAAGACCAACTGACGCTGTATTGGTCGCAAAAGGAGGCCCTACACCATACTAATAAACGACTGTGGTCTAAAACCAGGTGTTTCAGTTTCATTGTCCAACCCCTGTATATATATATATATATATAAATTTGCTAATATTTTTGATTTTTTTCACAGATTTATTAAAAACATACTAGAGATACGGTATATTTAAATTATTTCACCAGTAGAAATACATTTTCCGTGTTTGGCACCACCTATTCACTAAGAATATTAATATTATTAATGTATTATTATGTATTTAATGTGTTTGGTGTATTTAATGAGCTACTGAATTATTCATGTTTGTACTCTTAGCCACTGCTACAACCTCAGTCTGTCGCAATTGAGGTTTGACTGATGAGGTTTGCATATCCATATTTGTAGCAGGAATGTTTGTGTTGCTTTATATGATTATTATTGCTCAAATATTGGTATTAAACATTTGCATTTTTGCAAAACATGTTAGCTTATTTGTATGTTGGGTAATCTGTGATGGTTGGATGTTAAAGGTGCCAGATTAAGTGGGACTTGCACACCATGCGTTGAATAACTATGTAATTCCTGGTATAATTACAATGTAATTACATGTAAATGACGCAGCAGCTCTCAACTTTATACGCTTTTAGAATCCAACAGAGAGTTTGACGGGCAGTGGATGTTCATTTAGAGGCTAGAAATAAACCCGGCTGGACAATAAATCTCCGAGATCTCCATGAACTGGACATTCCTGACCAATTAGATCAAACCCAGTGCTTTCATTTCACAACCCAGTGGATATATGAGTCTGCGCAGGACAGAAGCAGCGGAGTAATTACCGACAGGCTGCCACGCCGATGACGGCAGAACCGGAGGATTTGAGGGAAACGTAGATATAACGGCCCATGAGCATTATGGCCAGTGCGCTCGAGTCGGTCAGGAGTTAATACTCTGCAGCCAATAAGAAAGGCCAATTATGTCCTAAATTGAAGCGCAGGTTTCCTTTGCGAACAGACTCTCCTGGAACAACCTCTCTTCTCTCTCCTACAGACAAACGCTGTTTATCTGATGGGCACGGTGATGGTGGTCTACCAGGTCTTCCAGGTGATTGTTAGAGTGTAGGTCACAGCTTTGTCTTTTGGCTCTTTGATCTAATATCTTTAGAAAACAACCTTAGAAAGCTTGTGTACACAGTCCTGTATGTTACGGTGCTGATGTGTACACAGTCCTGTATGTTACGGTGCTGATGTGTACACAGTCCTGTATGTTACGGTGCTGATGTGTACACAGTCCTGTATGTTACGGTGCTGATGTGTACACAGTCCTGTATGTTACGGTGCTGATGTGTACACAGTCCTGTATGTTACACCGCTGATGTGTACACAGTCCTGTATGTTACTGTGCTGATGCGTACACTGTCCTGTATGTTACACTGCTGATGTGTACACGGTCATGTATGTTACGGTGCTTATGTGTACACAGTCCTGTATGTTACGGTGCTGATGTGTACACAGTCCTGTATGTTACACTGCTGATGTGTACACAGTCCTGTATGTTACACCGCTGATGTGTACACAGTCCTGTATGTTACGGTGCTGATGTGTACACAGTCCTGTATGTTACACCGCTGATGTGTACAAAGTCCTGTATGTTACGGTGCTGATGTGTACACGACCCTGTATGTTACGGTGCTGATGTGTACACAGTCCTGTATGTTACGGTGCTGATGTGTACACAGTCCTGTATGTTATGGTGCTGATGTGTACAGAGTCCTGTATGTTACGGTGCCGATGTGTACACAGTCCTGTATGTTACGGTGCTGATGTATACACAGTCCTGTATGTTACGGTGCCGATGTGTACACAGTCCTGTATGTAACGGTGCTGGTGTGTACACAGTCCTATATGTTACGGTGCTGATGTGTACACAGTCCTGTATGTTACACCGCTGATGTGTACAAAGTCCTGTATGTTACGGTGCTGATGTGTACACGACCCTGTATGTTACGGTGCTGATGTGTACACAGTCCTGTATGTTACAGTGCTGATGTGTACACGGCCCTGTATGTTACGGTGCTGATGTGTACACAGTCCTGTATGTTACGGTGCTGATGTGTACACAGTCCTGTATGTTATGGTGCTGATGTGTACAGAGTCCTGTATGTTACGGTGCCGATGTGTACACAGTCCTGTATGTTACAGTGCTGGAGTGTACACAGTCCTGTATGTTATGCCGCTGACACGTACACAGTCCTGTATGTTACGGTGCTGATGTGTACACAGTCCTGTATGTTATGGTGCTGATGTGTACAGAGTCCTGTATGTTACGGTGCCGATGTGTACACAGTCCTGTATGTTACGGTGCTGATGTATACACAGTCCTGTATGTTACGGTGCCGATGTGTACACAGTCCTGTATGTTACGGTGCTGGTGTGTACACAGTCCTATATGTTACGGTGCTGATGTGTACACAGTCCTGTATGTTACGGCGCTGATGTGTACACAGTCCTGTATGTTACGCCGCTGATGTGTACACAGTCCTGTATGTTACGGCGCTGATGTGTACACAGTCCTGTATGTTACGGCGCTGATGTGTACACAGTCCTGTATGTTATGGTGCTGACGTGTACACAGTCCTGTATGTTACGCCGCTGATGTGTACACAGTACTGTATGTTACGGCGGTGATGTGTAGACAGTCCTGTATGTTACAGCGCTGATGTGTACACAGTCCTGTAAGTTACGGTGCTGATGTGTACACAGTCCTGTAAGTTACGGTGCTGATGTGTACACAGTCCTGTATGTTACGGCGCTGATGTGTACACAGTCCTGTATGTTACAGCGCTGATGTGTACACAGTCCTGTATGTTACGGCGCTGATGTGTACACAGTCCTGTATGTTACGGTGCTGATGTGTACACGGTCCTGTATGTTACGGTGCTGATGTGTACACGGTCCTGTATGTTACGGTGCTGATGTGTACACAGTCCTGTATGTTACGGTGCTGATGTGTACACAGTCCTGTATGTTACGCCGCTGATGTGTACACGGTCCTGTATGTTACGCTGCTGATGTGTACACGGTCCTGTATGTTACGGCGCTGATGTGTACACGGTCCTGTATGTTACAGTGCTGATGTGTACACTGTCCTGTATGTAACAGTGCTGGAGTGTACACAGTCCTGTATGTTACGCCGCTGACACGTACACAGTCCTGTATGTTACGGTGCTGATGTGTACACAGTCCTGTATGTTACGGTGCTGATGTGTACACAGTCCTGTATGTTACGGTGCTGATGTGTACACGGTCCTGTATGTTACGGCGCTGACGTGTACACTGTCCTGTATGTTACGCTGCTGATGTGTACACTGTCCTGTATGTTACGGCGCTGTACTGGTACAGTGTGGTAGATGTTAAGTATGGCTGTATGTTAGAAGAGGAGAAGTACTGCAGATAGAATCAGACAGGAGAACCACCACACACACACACACACACACACACACACACACACACACACACACACACACACACACACACTTACACACATGTCTGTGCCCTGCAGCACCGTGTGTGTTTTTCCAGGCCATGCGTCACGGTGTGTGTGCTGCTGCACTGGGACGGCTGTCAGTGTCTCAGTGGATCGGGGGGCTGTCGGGGGACACTGTATGTGTGAGTCTGAAGGGACGTAGAGCATGGTCAGTCAAAAGTTTAGAGACACTGGGCTTTTTAAGCTGTATTAAATTGCTGCAGGGGAAATGCTGTAACTCTGGGAATGTGCTGAGACCAGCAGCGTGGCATCATGCAGGGCTGGAATCGTGTCATTGTTTGGAGAGAGATTACATGTTATGACAACTTTATGCAAATGAGCTGAGTGTCAACCAATCAGACTGCTGGAAAGAGGCTTAGTTTAAACACACAGTTCAAATATACACACGTCTGCTAGATGGGACTGGTTTTAAGGGGTCAGATAAGATTGCCCACCTCATCCCCCCGCCCACCAGCCTTTGGTCACTCATTAACAAGGCGAGTACATCTGCTCTGTCCTTTGAAAACAATCTCCAAACACAGGGAAAGATTTCCCATTGCTTTGGACATAATACACCAAGAGAGTGGGAGAGAAGGAAAAGCAGAGAGAGGAAGTGAAACAGCGGGGGAGAGAGGGAGAGAAAGAGAGGGGGAAAGAAAGAAAATGAGCAAAAAAGAAATAAAGACAAGTGATAAGCAACATCAAGGATAGAGAAGGAGAGGAGAGATGGCGAGGATGGAGGGAAATGAAGAGAGAAAAGGTGAGTGAGAGAAAGAGGGAGAGAAAGAGAGAGAGCATAAGAATGATAAGCAGAAGTGACAAGCAATGAAAGGGAGAGAAGGGAGGAGAGAGAAAAGGGGAAAGAAAGAGAGGAGTAGCAAAAGAAGGATAAAGCTGGGCAACATGAACAGAAAGGTAGTGGGTTTCCTGTGTTCAGTTTCTAAGTGAAGGGGGCTGTGTTTCGAGATTGGGGGTCCCAGCTAGCGTTGGGTGGGGCCTGGTCTTTTTTTGTTATGTTCTCTGGAGAGTTTAGCCGAGCAGGAACCAGAGCTCTGATGAAATATCACACGTTACAGCTCAGACAGCTTTACGCCTCAGAGCATCTTCAGCAGGACACTTTTCCATGAAGATATAAAAAGAACAGCTGCACCCAGAAGGAGGTGCGGGAGTGCGGTGGTGTTGGGAAGGAAGGTTAAGGTGACCAGGATCAATAACTGATGATAAATTTAGACTGATATGATCAATATTTACTGAGCTACACATACAGAAGTCTGTCTCTCGGTATGGCGTTGGGCCACCATGTTTGCTAACCCAACACGCCAGACGTCTCGGTATGGAGCTGTAGAGGTTCCTAATGGTGTCCTGTGATAATCCATCCCATGCAGCTTGAACATCCTCACACAGTTCCTGCAGATGGTGCGGTAGGTGGAGGTGGAGGGACACCAGGCCTTCTGGACGTGTGACAACAAACCGTTCATCTTGGTGCTGACCACGGTGCCTCCACACACGGATTCGTTGGTCGTCTCCACCAAGACTAAAGCGGGACTCGTCACTGAAGATGACCGGCTGCCATTCTGAGTCACTCCATGACAGTCTGGTACGACACCACTGCAGTGTTTGGTGACGGTGACGTGGTGTTAAGGACAGTCATCGTTCTGGTCTGTGTGCATGTAGCCCTGCGTGGTGCAGCCGTCTGCCATTGGTGCTGCACTAACAGGATGACTCATGGAGGACACCACTGCTGGCTGAATGCTGGCAATCGAGGCTGTTGAGTCAGTCAGGTAATGTTCTGGTAGAAACTGCGAGTTTATGGGCAGAGCTAACATCCTGCACATTCCTCCAGCAGTGCTCGTCTGGATCTTCTCCTGAACTCTCTGAAGGGTGAGCTTGCACATCTGCAGTCGCCCGTTTGACCCCATCACAACCCCATTTAAATTAGACTAAAGAGGGAAAGAGGAGTCAGAGGAGAGATAAGCGGAGTCAGGCCAGCGGAGCTAAAAGCGAGAGGCAGATGAGGAGTGGGTGACTTTCAGAGAAGCTTTGAAGGAGAAGAGTTTTTTTTGTCCTCCGTCTCCTTTGGTCCCGCGTCTGTTTGGACTGCAGAGGTTTGCCTCAGTGTGTCTCCCAGCTGGAGCCGTATTGATTCAGCTTTTTCAGCCCAGCTCAGATCCGCAGCTGGGCGCAGTTATAAAGATGTGAGCAGAAGAGTTGGAGCTTCCTCTGAAGAGATTTGAGGGGTCCTGTCAGTTCATCCTGACAGCGTACAGCTTTGAACGCTCCTCTATAAACACGTACCGATGACGCACAAGAAGTAAACACGCCAACAAACTGATAGTCTGCAGTGAAGGGAAGGTCAGAACCTGGGTGTGGATTTCAGATGCTAATGAGCACTGCTGTCATTGGTCACCTCACGGTGTACCAGGATACATGTTTGGTAATGCTGAGAGACAGACACAGTAATTAGTAATTCTGTATATACTACGGATTATTCTGTTTCTACTACAGATTATTCAGTATCTACTACAGATTAGTCAGTATCTACTACAGATTATTCAGTATCTACTACAGATTATTCAGTATCTACTACAGATAATTCAGTATCTACTACAGATAATTCAGTATCTACTACAGATAATTCAGTATCTACTACAGATTATTCAGTATCTACTACAGATAATTCAGTATCTATTATGAATTACTCAGTATCTACTACATATTATTCAGTATCTACTATGGATTATTTAGTATCTACTACATATTATTCAGTATCTACTATGGATTATTTAGTATCTACTACATATTATTCAGTATCTACTACAGATTATTCAGTATCTACTACAGATTATTCAGTATCTACTACAGATAATTCAGTATCTACTACAAATTATCCAGTATCTACTACAGATTATCCAGTATCTACTACAAATAATTCAGCATCTACTACAAATGATCCAGTATCTACTACAAACAATTCAGTATCTACTACAGATTATCCAGTATCTACTACAGATTATTCAGTATCTACTACAAATAATTTAGTATCTACTGCAGATTATCCAGTATCTACTACAAATGATTCAGTATTTACTACAAATTATTCAGTATCCATTACAGATTATTCAATATATACTACAGATTATTTACTATCTAATACAGATTATTTAGTATCTACCACAAATGATTCAGTATCTACTACAAATTGTTTAGTATCTACTATGAGTAATTCAGTATATACTACGGATTATTTGCTATCTACCACAGATTATTCAGTATCTACTACAAATAATTCTGTATCTAGTACAGATTATTCAGTATCTACTACAGATAATTCAATATCTACTACAGATAATTCAGTATCTACTACAAATGATTCAGTATCTACTACAAATGATTCAGTATCTACTAAAAATAATTCTGTATATACTACAAATAATTCTGTATATACTACAAATAATTCTGTATATACTACAGATAATTTAGTATCTACTACAGATTATCCAGTAACTACTACAAATTATTCAGTATCTACTACAGATAATTCAGTATCTACTACAGATAATTTAGTACATGTATATACTACAGATTATTCAGTATCTACTACAAATTATTAAGTATCTACTAAAAATAATTCCGTATCTACTACAAATAATTCTGTATCTACTACAGATAATTTAGTATCTACTACAGATTATCCAGTAACTACTACAAATTATTCAGTATCTACTACGAATAATTCGGTATCTATAATGAATAATTCAGTATCTACTACAAATGATTCAGTATCTACTCATAGGTTTATAGGTCAGCTATCAGAGTGATTAGGAATTCATTCCAGTCATAAGGAGTCAATTCCAGTCATGCAAATACAATCTTCCTGTCTCCATTCCAGTGCGCCCTCCAGCCGTCCCATGGAAGTGCCATGTGTAAGAAACTTCCCAAACAACTGCTGGCAGAGTGTGAGCTTAATTCAGGCTATGAACATGCCCTAGATTGTGGGGCATAAACACACCGGCAGGGACAAAAGACGGCTTTCCAGCAGTGTATTTCTTTGTAAGAGATTACCTGCTACCAGAAATGTGCAGACGTGGAGGTTTACTGTAGCAGGACTCAGGATAATCCAGCCCTGAGGACGCAATTCCACACTGCACAGTTTTGTACCTTTGCTGCTTTAACACAGCACATTCAACTCCTTGGCTAATGACCAAGTTCTCAGGGAGGTGGATGCACTTAAACTGTGGACCCCCAGGTATGGAGCTGTTCTGCTCTATTAAGGCGAGTCAGGTGGAGTACCTGGTTAGTGCTTTTAGGAAACATGAGGCGAGGAAGTGTTTTCCTTTCGGGGGAAACTCAAATGTGTCGGCATGGAGTGGTAGAGGTTCCTCATGGTGTCCTGTGATAATACAGTGTGTGTAAGGTGTTCTGGTACAGTGTGTGTGAGGAGTTCTGGTACAGTGTGTGGGAGGTGTTCTGGTACAGTGTGTGTGAGGTGTTCTGGTACAGTGTGTATGAGGAGTTCTGGTACAGTGTGTGGGAGGAGTTCTGGTACAGTGTGTGGGAGGTTTTCTGGTACAGTGTGTATGAGGAGTTCTGGTACAGTGTGTGGGAGGTGTGGGAGGTGTACAGTGGTACAGTGTGTGGGAGGTGTTGTGGTACAGTGTGTGTGAGGAGTTCTGGTACAGTGTGTATAAGGTGTTCTGGTACAGTGTGTGTGAGGAGTTCTGGTACAGTGTGTATAAGGTGTTCTGGTACAGTGTGTGTGAGGAGTTCTGGTACAGTGTGTGGGAGGTGTTCTGGTACAGTGTGTGGGAGGTTTTCTGGTACAGTGTGTATGAGGAGTTCTGGTACAGTGTGTGGGAGGTGTTGTGGTACAGTGTGTGTGAGGAGTTCTGGTACAGTGTGTATAAGGTGTTCTGGTACAGTGTGTGTGAGGAGTTCTGGTACAGTGTGTGTGAGGTGTTCTGGTACAGTGTGTGTGAGGTGTTCTGGTACAGTGTGTGGGAGGAGTTCTGGTACAGTGTGTGGGAGGTGTTCTGGTACAGTGTGTATGAGGTGTTCTGGTACAGTGTGTGGGAGGTGTTCTGGTACAGTGTGTGGGAGGTGTTCTGTTCTGGTACAGGTGTGTACAGTGAGGAGTTCTGGTACAGTGTGTGTGAGGTGTTCTGGTACAGTGTGTGGGAGGTGTTCTGGTACAGTGTGTGTGAGGTGTTCTGGTACAGTGTGTGTGGGGTGTTCTGGTACAGTGTGTGTGAGGTGTGTTCTGGTACAGTGTGTGGGAAGAGTTCTGGTACAGTGTGTGTGGGGTGTTCTGGTACAGTGTGTGTGAGGAGTTCTGGTACAGTGTGTGGGGTGTTCTGGTACAGTGTGTGGGAGGTGTTCTGGTACAGTGTGTATGAGGTGTTCTGGTACAGTGTGTGTGAGGTGTTCTGGTACAGTGTGTGGGAGGTGTTCTGGTACAGTGTGTGTGAGGTGTTCTGGTACAGTGTGTGGGAGGTGTTCTGGTACAGTGTGTATGAGGT
>JAMWET010006842.1:215000-217500 GCA_024036415.1 Prochilodus magdalenae | reverse complement strand
ATGGCATCTGCAGCATGCAGTCGGTTACCATGGACATCCTTCTCCTCCTACCAGGAGCAGCACAGAAAAGCCCGAGCCCTTGGGAAGCTGTGCCCATATAAGGAGCCACTGGCCGGAAGCATGTATTCTTCCACTGAAGGAACCGGAACGCCGGAGTTACAAAGTCGCCACATACGTGCTGTGAGCAGACCAACACTCCCGCACACTGGGGGCCAACCTGCAACTCAACACCACCCCTGTTATCCAACAGCACCATCGACTCAGACTGCAGGCTGCTACTGCAGATCACCCACCAGAACCGGCAAACCCACAGGCGTGTTCTGGTGAGGGTGTCCCCTTATGCTGCCAGTTCAGTGAACTGCACTGCTAGCATATAGCACTGTCTGTATCTCTCTCTCTCTCTCTCTCTCTCTCTCTCTTTCCCTCACTAACTGTCTGTCTGCCTCTGTCTCTCTCTCTCTCTCTCTTTCTCCCCCTCACTAACTGTCTGTCTGCCTCTGTCTCTCTCTCTCTCTTTCTCCCCCTCACTAACTGTCTGTCTGCCTCTCTCTCTCTCTCTCTCTCCCTCTTTCTCTCTCTCTCTCTCTCTCTCTCTCTCTCCCCCTCACTAACTCTCTGTCTTTCTCTCTCTCTCTCTCTCTCTCTCTCTTTCTGTCTGCCTCTCTCTTGTTTTCTCTCTATCCCTCACTAACTGTCTGTCTGCCTCTGTCCTCTGTCTCTCTTTCTCTCTCTCTCTCTCTTTCTGTCGGCCTCTCTCTTGTTTTCTCTCTATCTCACTAACAGTCTGTCTGCCTCTCTCGTTCTCTAACCATCTGTCTGTCTGCCTCTCTCTCTCTCACTGTCTGTCTGCCTTTATCTCTCTTTCTCTAACTGTCTGCCTCTCTCTCTCTCTAACTGTCTGTCTGCTTCTCTCTTGCTCTCTAACTGCCTGTCTTCCTTTCTCACTAACTGTCTGTCTGCCTCTATCTCTTTTTCTCTAACTGTCTGCCTCTCTCTCTCACTAACTGTCTGTCTGTCTCTCTCTCTGACTGCCTGTCTGTCTCTGTCTCTCTCTTTCTCTAACTCTCTGTCCCTCTCCATTTCTCTTCCCCTCTGTCTCTTTGTATGAGTCCTCCTCTTTGTTGGAACGTGTCTCATCTCTTTTTTGCTCTCTTTTAATTCTTTTTCTTTCCTTCTCTCGTTTTGTTCTTCCTCTCTCACACTCTATTTGTTCTTCCATCCCTTTCTTCTCTTTCTCTTCTCCATCCTCATAACCCGGCATGGTTAGCTTATAGCAGTGCTGGTATTTCGGCACCCTACTGACCTCAGAGCTCTTATGTATCCGGTTTGGAACAGTTTTGGAAACATGACCAGTTCATGTTGTTCCAGAGTGTAAACCAGCTAAGATCTGGAGATCCTAATATGGGCGTGACACCGACTTCAGGAAGTGACTTCAGAGGGCTGCTGGGTTGGTAAAAGCCAATGGCCTGATGTTTCAGCTTCAGCAGCTGTATCGCAAGTCAACAGGTTAGTCGTCCTCTGCCGAGTATTTCAGGACGTCCAGCTGCTCCTACTGTTAGAACCACGCCACTGCTGACCTTAAAGAGCCACTAGGCACTCCACCAGGCGCACATTAAATAAGGCATGGCCATTAGCGTGAGCAGGGCAGGCTTGGAGGAGTAAACTCCCTCTGCTCAGCTCCGGGCTGATTACTAATTCAGTGAGCAGCAGCGCAGAGCGGTCACACGCACTCGCACACGCACGGAAAGCCACACGCACGCCTTTATAACAGCACACAGACACAGTTCAGCGAACCTAGACCGTTAGAAGGTAGATGGAAAGGTGTTTCAGGGTTAGGAGGACGCTTGAAAGTCAGTTTGGTAGTTTTGCCCCGCGCGCTTCGCCAGGGAGGCTCGTGCGTAACGGCTGTGCCAAAAGGCGTCAAACTCGCAATCCCGTCTTTCCACGTGCGAAGCTACAGATCTGGCAGGCAGTATCTAAAGAGGGGACCTTACCTCGCGCCATCAGAGTGACGAGGAAGAGGAGGAGGAAGAGGAAGAGAGCGTGTCTCCCTACGCGAGGCATCTGTCTCTCCGCGCGCGAGCCAACGAAACGAATACAAACGTGTATAAAGCGAAAGAAACAGAAAGGAAAGAGAGAGAGAGAGGAAGGGAGAGAGAGAGAAAGAGAGAGGCAGCGGAACAGAGAAGGGATCCCGGGCTGTGAGCGCGCGCTGAATGCGCGTGAAGGCAGGGGGTGTTTGGCCCCGCCCACTGCACACGAACATGGGTCTTAAACGGCACGCGGAGCGCCGGGAGGAGGCAGGGTGGTGTTATTAGGAGGAGGAGTACGGCTGTGTTTATAGTGTCCTCTGTTACCAGCTAGTTCAACATACGCTCAGAATCATGCCGCTCCTGCACTGCATCATGGGTAATCAAGCGTTTGTGTTCTGCCGGTGTAAAAAGTTCTAGCCGGGCTCGGGCGCGTGCCGCACACTGCGCGCTCGCTCGGGAACTTCCTC
>JAMWET010006842.1:202500-210000 GCA_024036415.1 Prochilodus magdalenae | reverse complement strand
ACAGTGTTGGTGGGTCTACCAGGTCTTCCAGGTGGTTGTTAGGAGTCACATTTTCTCTGTAGCTTTTAATGATTTGTTTTAACTGCAGTTTTTCGAAATGCTAGTGGATTATTGTATATCTAATCTCCTCAGAAACAGAGGAACAGATGGATTACAGTCTGTAACTGTAGGACCCAGCAGTGCACTAATATGATAAGTAAATACACAGTTGAGTCACATTATTATGACCACCAGCTAATATCCAGAGTAACTCAATGACTCCATAACGTCCTGGTAGGTTGTCACAAGGATCTGGAGCAATACTAACTGCAGTGCATCCCATAGTTCCTGGAGGGTTGTGTGGGGGAAGATCCATAGAGCAAACACGACAATCAAGGTGGTCCCATAGATGCTCAGTTGGGTCCAAGTCTGGGGAATTAGTGGGCCTGGGTAGTAAGCGGAAGTCGGACATTTCTAGCCGTGTGGCATGCCACATTATCTTACTGGAAGATCCCATCCAGCCCAGGGAAGACTATCAGCATGTATGGTGTACGTGAGGGATGGATTTATATCCAAACTGTTCAGAGTGTCTTCCATATGGATGAGTGGGCTAGCGTTACAATCATTTATTAGTATGGTGTAGGGCCTCCTTTTGCGGCCAATACAGCGTCAGTTGGTCTTGGGAATGACATATACTGCGTCCTGCACAGTGGTCAGAGGGAGTTTAAGCCATTCTTCTTGCAGGATAGTGGCCAGGTCACTACGTGATGCTGGTGGAGGTTCGTCCTTCTTGGTGGTATGCTGACATTACCCTGGATACCGTGGCTCGTGATACATCACAAAGACTTGCTGTCTTGGTCACAGATGCGCCAGCAAGACGTGCACCAACAGTGTGTCCTCTTTTGAACTCTGGTATGTCACCTATAATGTTGTGTGCATTGCAGTATTTTGAGCAGAACTGTGCTCTTACCTGCTAACTGAACCTTCACACTCTGCTCTTACTGGTGCAATGTGCAATTGATGAAGATTGGCCACCAGGCTGGTCCAATTTAGCCATGAGACCTCCCACACTAAAATGACAGGTGTTTCAGTTTCATTGTCCAACCCCTGTATATACATATACATACATACATACATATATATATATTTATATATGCAGATAACCGGTGTCACCGTCCATGGTTCTTAACGTCTGATTCGGCTGATGCTAGTGAACTGTGTTGCTGTCCGTGGTTCTGGTGTTTTCACCAGTGCAGGTCAGTTTTGATGATAGTGATGGTTACACCATGATCAGCTTTATGCTGCTGCATCGTACCCTGGCACATTACCCAACGAGTCCTTGATCTGGCTCGAGATCAGCTGACTGCATCTCTTATAGAAGACCATGGGTGCACCCCCATCTGTTTTTTCCGCTGTCTTCCGTGCTCTTCCCTCCATCTTTAATTCATGCCTCCCTAAAAGCGAGACGTAGTGACTCAAGGAGCCATTAATGTCTTTTCTCTTTTCCTCCCTCTCTAGCCATTTTACCTCTGGCTCACCCACACCTCTCTCTTTCTTGGTAAGCCTCTCTGTCCTACACACATAAATATTCACCCCCTTTCTTTCACTCTCTCTCTCTCTCCGCCATCTCCCAAACACTCCTTTAAAAGCCTTTTCTCTGTTCAGGAAGGGACTGCTATCTTCCAGCTACTATTAAAAATGGAAGAAAAAAAAAATATATAAAAATATATAAATATATATTTAAAGATCCCAAGTCGGAACTTTTATGATGCTTTAAATAATTCAGCATCCATATTTACAATACCTAGACGACAGCGGCTAAGTGGTCTTATTCTCCCCACCAAAGGTAAAATCTGGAATCTTGTTCATCCATTATGAGGGGAAGACACGCAGGGTTGGCTCTGCACTGAGGAGGGAAGCAAAGGTTCTTGGAAAAAAGATGGCAGGACAGTTTCCACCGACTGGAGCTTCCACAGACTGGACAATCCCTGTCTGTACAGTTTCAGTTCAACCCCAGTCAAACACAGTCATCATCAAAAAGATGGTTGCTCCCAGAAGGAGGCTTTGGCTTGCAGTGCTGAACCAGGATCAATAACTGATGATACATTTAGATGGATATGGGCAATATTTATTGAGCTACACCTACAGAAGTAGTGTCTCCCAGTGTGGTGTTGGGCCAAACGTGTCACCATGGAGGTGTAGAGGGTCGTAATGGTGTCCTGTGATAATCCATCCCATGCAGCTTGAATATTCTCACACAGTTCCTGCAGGTTTTGTGGTAGGGATGGACAGGAGTGACACTAGGACTTCTGGACTTCATCCTGGTGCTGACAATGGTGTCTTGGTGGTTGGTGTAGCTCAGCGGTTAACACCACTACCCACCAGAGAGCTACCACCCCATGTGGGAGACTGGGGTTCGAATCCCAGTCTGGGTAGCAAATGCTGAGCTACAACAACTCCTAACACTGCACTGGCCCACCTGTAAAACGAATAACCTTGTAAGTCGCTCTGGATAAGAGCGTCAGCTAAAACGCCAAAATGTGTCTCCACATATGGATTTGTATCTCCAGACAGCTTGCTGCTATGACAGTCTGGCACAACACCATTGCAGTCTTTGGTGACGTTGACGTGGTGTTAAGGACAGTCATTGTTGCTGAATGTCCACAATTGTGGCTGTTGGGTCACAGTTCATCAGTTCTCTCTCTTCATGGTTCGTGCATGCCTCCCACTGGTATGGTGCCCAGTACTACGAATAGACCATCCTGCTTCCCGGAGCCCTATGATGCGACCCCTCTCCAAATCTTCCAACTGCTTTCCAGGCACACTTCGCTTGCAGTAAAGAGTCAGAATGGCCACATGCCACAGGACAACCTTGTACAGTCAGTCAGGTGCAGAGATACGGCCAGGTGTGAAACTTTGTGAATCATTTGCTTGTCTCATGATGTCAAACCGACTCACCAGGTTTCATTGTGCTGGTTGATTCCTTCTGAGAGCCGCTATGTTGTATGATGATGAGTGTATACCTGAGTCTTTCCATTGCCTCAAATGTGTTTGGTGTCTGTAGTTTTGGAATTCTAAAAAAGTTGGTGCCTGTGTGATGAGTAAGTTGTCCTCAGATGCACCACTTCTGGCCCAAGGACGGATCTACTGCAGCGTATTAAAGTTCTACAGCTGAACAATTGCACAACCAAAAAGACCCAGAAGGGTTCAGAATAACAAAAACACACACCAGTGGTGCGCTGAGGGTCTACACACGCGCACACACAGCGAGTCCTGAGGCTATGTAATGCTATGACTCAGGGTCCTGCTGTCCCGCCAGCCGTTAACCAGCTTACCGAAATTGCAGAGGCCACCGTGAGTCCTACCGAATGCAACACCCGGAGGGAGGTGAAAAAGCCCTCTCTGTTTTTCCCTCCTCGCTGTAGTTCTCTCTATTTTCCCTCCCTCTGCCTGCATTCTTGTCTGGGGGAATGACCCCAGAGGCCTTACGGAGATGATGAGATCAGGTAGAGCGGGAAAGGCACTGCTTTGGTGCACTTGTGCTGCAGTAATTGAGTCTCCCTTATTGAGTTTGAGTGTACACTCACAAGCTCTGGATCAGCTCCTCTTACCATCCGACCATGAAACCACACAGTGATGTGAACAAACAAACTGGGCAAACTGTAAACCAAACCCCTTCCATCATTTTGATTTTCCCCTCAGTCCTACTTTTGACATTTCTGAATGTTTATTTATCAATTATAGCCCAAATAATGTTTAGCGTGACGCTAACGGGACACAGCCAGCCCCAGCTACTGTCAGGTGTGGTGTTCCCCTGGGCTCAGTATTTGGTCCCCTTCTGTTTAGTGTTTATAGGCTAGCACAAGCTATTCTACATTGAGTACTCTTAAGGACTGTTTGCAGGAAGTGAAATTGAGGATGCTTAACATGAAGTCTAACGACAACTAGGACATTTTGATTGGCCCCAAGTCTATTGTTGACACGATATTGGCTTGACCAGAAGAGGCAGTCTGGTAAATGTTGATGTGTGTATGAAAATGTTAGATCTTCAACTCTGGTAAAAAATCTTGGTCTAAACACTTTTAGTTTGACTCACATGATTACACAATTAGCATTCTTTCATTTAAGCAGCTTAGCTTATGCTTGGTCATGTCTTACACCTTAGGTGAGGCCAAATATTCTCTGAGTAGAGAGTTTAAGGCCATTTTTTACACACAGAGGAATTTGTCCTCCACATTTAACCCACACACACTAGAAGGCGGTAAGCACACTTGCCCAGAGCAATGGGCAGCCCTATCCACAGTGCCTAGGGAGCCGATGGGGTATAGGTTCCTAGCCCAAGAACAGATCTACTGTGTATTAAAGTCCTACAGCTGAACTACTGTGGAGCAAAGTCTGGTTCCATTGACTTACACTAGAAGTAAGTACACTAAAAGTCACCGTTCTGGAGATACCAGAAACAGTGTGAGCGTAGAAGCTTCTAGATCCACTTAATAAGAAACTGACTGAATGAATTAAACAGGTGTTTCTAATTCAGGTTTCTTCAAACAGGTTGTTCTTTTACGAGTGTTAATTAAAACATACGCAACCTAATCATCACAGATAGATAGTCCTCCGTCTGTAATATCCTCGTACTGCTTAACCAACAGAAGGCAAGATCAACTATGACCTTTAAACCAGCCCCCTTCATCATCCCAGGCTTCATTCAGGGCCACGTTCACTCACTACAGGGCTATTCTCTATGCAGCCGAGCGAGAGAGAGAGAGAGTACGAGAGAGAGAGAGAGAGAGAGAGAGAGAAAGGTAGAGGAAGGTATATATATATGCCGAGATGCATTTTGCCACTTTGGTTCTGCAAGAACCGCACATGCTTCACATTGTGTTCCTCTGAGTGGTCTAGGACGGACACTACATACTTGTTTATGGGTTTGGCTGCTGAGACACATCAGTACCATGAACAGCACAGTGGTGGCTATGCTTGCTGACAAGCCGATCACATGAACTTACATCACCACACGCGTATACCTTTCCTTCCTTTACTTCTGCGGTGCTTACGTTGGCTGTTATGTATCATACGCACACAAGCCCAGACACATACTCAGATCTCAGCCGGCTTATACTACACATACAGCCATATGTACAGGGGTTGGACAATGAAACTGAAACACCTGGTTTTAGACCACAGTCATTCATTAGTATGGTGTAGGGCCTCCTTTTGCAGCCTATACAGCGTCAGTTGGTCTTGGGAATGACATATACTGCGTCCTGCACAGTGGTCAGAGGGACTTTAAGCCATTCTTCTTGCAGGATAGTGGCCAGGTCACTACGTGATGCTGGTGGAGGTTCGTCCTTCTTGGTGGTATGCTGACATTACCCTGGATACCGTGGCTCTTGATACATCACAAAGACTTGCTGTCTTGGTCACAGATGCGCCAGCAAGACGTGCACCAACCATCTGTCCTCTTTTGAACTCTGGTATGTCACCCATAATGCTGTGTGCATTGCAGTATTTTGAGCAGAACTGTGCTCTTACCTGCTAACTGAACCTTCACACTCTGCTCTTACTGGTGCAATGTGCAGTTAATGAAGATTGGCCACCAGGCTGGTCCAATTTAGCCATGAGACCTACCACACTAAAATGACAGGTGTTTCAGTTTCATTGTCCAACCCCTGTATATAAAAGACTGAACACTGATAGCATGTTGTCGTGAACGTTTTATTTGGTGAAATATAAACCATGTGCCATACTGAGCCTGGTATGCTGCTAATGAGGCAAATAAACATATTTACATAATACTAAACATAAATTACAATATTCAAAAGTGTGCTTTTCATTTGGAAAAACCAACATTTGACCTCCAAGGGCCCCCAGTCTTTACACACTACTGCATCCACATCAACTCACATAGAAGGCCAGATTTACTAAGGAGAATGTTAGCACATGGAACATGCAGCTGGCTCTAGTTTGTTCTATGAGGCTAATGTAGCTAACAAGTAATGGAAAATCATTGAGGACAAAGAACTCGGGCCGATGAGCGCAGAGCTAAAAGTCAAACAGTCGAACAGTATAACAAAGCAGCAATACCTAGACTAACATAACGGAGGAGAGCAAAGACAGAGCTGTGAAACAAGTCATAGGTCTGACTTAGAGGAAGTCAGTGTGGCTACTGAAGCAGAGGGAGGAGACTGAGAGAATACTCTCAGGATTGCAAGCAGAGGGGTTCCGCAAAACTCTGTGTGCAAGTGAATGGGGCTTAAATGCAAACTGGTGATGATTGAAATCAGCTGGTGCTAGAACTCAGGAGACCTACAGCGGAGCTGATTGGACGGTTGGGGACAAGTAGGTGTGACGTCATTGAGCAAAGCCCTCTGGGAAGTTGAGTCTGACGGAGCAGAGGAGCCGAACCCGGAAGCGTGATAATTATGTCCACATCATCGATTAGCATCATCCAGACTACATTTCTACATCATCACACTTCAAAGAACGCCCAACACTGCAGCAAAAACATGCTCACGTCAACACAGCGGCGTCTTTAAGGCCCAATGGTCTACTCTTAAGCATATGGGTGTTTTACTAGTGATCTGCTCACCAACCAGGTTAGCAAACACAAAATTTTTAAACCAGTACGCAATTTGTTCCGTATTTTCGTAAAGGTCCGATATACACGTCTGTCACACACACGAATGATCACAATCTCTCTCAAACACCACCCACCATTTACATTTATGGCATTTAACTGACGCTCTTATCCAGAGCGACTTACAAGGTTAATGATTACAGGTGGGCCAGTGTAGTGTTAGGAGTCTTGCCCAAGGACTCTTATTGATGTAGCTCAGCATAGTCACCCAGACTGGGATTCGAACCCCAGTCTCCCACACGTAGAGTTGGCACCCTGAGTAGTGATGTTACCCACTGAGCTACACCAACCACCCCCGCTCAATGGGCTCAGTTCAAATACGGAACGTTCTATGTTCCGTATTACCGTAAATGTCTGATAGACACGGGTATCACACTGTTCCCCAAACAATCCCCCCACCCCGGAATCATACCAACTACGGGACAAAATTTCGAACACATGTCACTCACACATGACCACGCCCTCTGTCTTTTATTTTCATTTCTGAAAGGTGGCAACCCTAAAGAAGACAGCTCAACGCTATGGAGGTCTGACAGGAAGTGGCGAAGTGAGTTATATAGGCAACTGCCTAGTAAACTAATCACTGTGCTCAGATATGTCTGTCGATAAAGGCGGTAGTCATGTTTATACAGTATCACATATCTGTGAACGCTCTCATCACTGACCCAACACTTAACACCGTGTCAACCCTGCTGTGGAAGAGCTGCTAATGGTTGCAAACAACACCGTGGCTTGTTCCAACTGGCTCGGGTCACGAACCGTCTAACTTGTATCTGTGCACGTGAATGCAGTACAGGATAACTGACCAGCTAAACCCCGAACACACTCTCTGCTCTGTGTGGGGTCATGATGAGCCCGACTGAGCAGTCTGGAGTAGCACATGC
>JAMWET010006842.1:195000-197500 GCA_024036415.1 Prochilodus magdalenae | reverse complement strand
ATATACAGAACTAATGCACTGTAGTGGTATCAGGAAAACCCTGATATCCATCCATTATGGAAGGTGCTGTGTCCTGTCCAGTTACTTTAAGACGGCTCCTGCTTTCATAAGCTCAGGGAGAACAGCAGTCCGCTCCTCTCTACACGGCAGTGTGTGTATGTGTGTGGTGATTTCACTGTAAATATGATAGTGGGGTACAGTGTGAGATATGACAGGCTGTTTCTGCTGACACACAGCCTTGTGCAAGCCCAGTGTGTGTGTATGTGTGTGTGTGTGTGTGTGTTTTTGCTGAGGCAATGTGGATTCTATCAGAGTAAATCAGCAGCCATGACAACAGCATCACCGCTATTCTCTGCATCTACCTAGCTGTATATCTATATATCTATCTAACTGGTTCCAAGAGTCTACTGTCGAATCTGAAGGCTGAAGTTTTCTTCTCTGTTCAGGCCAAAATAAAAAAATTCCATCATAACTACATACACCGTCAAACCTGTGATTCTATACTGTGTCGGATTGTTGGGGTTCAACATCCTTATGGTAACAACATCCATCACAACATACGAGACTGCCAGCCAGACCTGCATTTACTTCAGGACGAAATTCTGGTATTCCCTTCTTACCCTAGTGCGCCCATTGCTCTGGACTAGGATCAATCAGGACTCACCTAACCCAACATGACACGATAGGATCTTTACCATTACCCCGGGATACTTTTTCCAAATACTTGCTTAGGAAATGCAAATTGCTGCCAGCTGAAACATATCACAGAAGTAGTTAACCAATCAGAGGCTCTGCTTTAATTTGACACGCCCGGTCATCATCAAATCTAGATTTGTATTAGGTACTGTTGAGCTACACCTGTAATAAACTTCTCCTAGACTGTACTCCATAGACTGGTATTAGTAAACCTTACCCAACAGAACAGGATCTATGATGGACCAGCTAAGCAAGGGGGACCACCACAGTCACAACTATTAACCAGTTAATGACTGTGTCTGACCCAATCGGCTTGTTAATAGGAGGCAACTAAAGATCTCCAAGTCAAATGGCCACTCAGGCAACAGGCTCTGCATTTTCATTGGCCGAAATGTGAACTGGCAACAGGCAACGTCCACTTGCTAGCTGCATTAGCTACACTGAAGCCCCAAAGCCCAGTCATCAGGGGTCAGGGAAGTTGTGTACATTAGATTTCTGACCCCAGAGCCCAGTCATCAGGGGTCAGGGAAGTTCTGTACATTAGATTTCTGACCCCAGAGCCCAGTCATCAGGGGTCAGGGAAGCTATGTGCTTTAGATTTCTGACCCCAGAGCCCAGTCATCAGGGGTCAGGGAAGTTATGTGCTTTAGATTTCTGACCCCAGAGCCCAGTCATCAGGGGTCAGGGAAGACATGTACATTAGATTTCTGACCCCAGAGCCCAGTCATCAGGGGTCAGGGAAGTTCTGTACATTAGATTTCTGACCCCAGAGCCCAGTCATCAGGGGTCAGGGAAGCTATGTGCTTTAGATTTCTGACCCCAGAGGCCAGTCATCAGGGGTCAGGGAAGTTGTGTACATTAGATTTCTGACCCCAGAGCCCAGTCATCAGGGGTCAGGGAAGTTATGTGCATTAGATTTCTGACCAGACTATCACTCTACACTACACTGTGACTGTAACCAGCACTAACCAGTGATGGAAGACAAAGTCATGGTCATTATCAGAGATACAGTAATATAAATAACAGTGAGGCTGGTCAGCAGTTTGATTTGTGGAAGCACTGGGGTCAGTATGAGTGGTCAGGGCTCTTCTGTAGGAGCTGGATTTTAGAGTAATGGGGGGGACGAGGACAGGATCGATGAAGCTTTATGAGTACAACAGAACAGGAGGCTGTTTGTGTGTGTGTTTCCATGAGATGGAAGAGTGCAGGAGCCAGGAGGAGATATTTAACACTGACGTTGTGTCTGCACACACACACACCCACACACATTGTGGGGACTCCTTACCCAAACACGACCAGAACGACTAGCCTATTCTCAACACCGACCTTTATACGCCTCAAACTGAAGGATTCTCCACAACGTTTAGAGAGAAAGAGGGAAGAAGAGAGGGAGTAAGTAAGGAAGGCAGCGAGTGATAGAGATGAGTGACAGGTAAAAGAAAGGGACGGAGAGATAAAGAGGAAAGAAAAGAAAGAGAGTGAGAAAGGAAGGCAGAAAGAGGTTGAGAGAAAAGGGAAGGGACGAGTGAGTGCTGCTTCTCCTCTCTGCTGTCTGAAGTCATGTGTTCGTGTTTGTGAGCTGGTAATGTTTAAAAAGCTTTAAATGTGTTTCACAACACCTTCAGAGTGTGTGTGGAAGGGTGTGTTTGTAAGTGTGTGTGTGTCTGTGTCTGTGTGTGTGTGTGTGTCTGTCTGTATGTGTGTGTTTGTGTGTGTGTGTCTGTCTGTATGTGTCTGTCTGTCTGTGTGTGTCTGTCTGTCTGTCTGTGTGTGTATGTGAGAGTGTGTGTGGGTCTGTCTGTAT
>JAMWET010006842.1:167500-190000 GCA_024036415.1 Prochilodus magdalenae | reverse complement strand
GTCTCACACCCTACTCACCCTTTCGTACTCTCTCTCTCCTCCTCCCTCTCTACCCTTCTCACCCTTTCATACACTCTCCCCTCCTCTCTCATCTCCTCGCCTCTCTCTCACTCCGGTCTTTCTCCTCTCTCTCTCCTCTCTCCTCTCCTCACCTCTCTCTCCTCTCTCTCTCTCTCTTTCTCTCTCTCTCGCTCCCTAACTCACCCCTTTCGTTACTCTCTCTCTCTCTCCTCTCTCTTACTCCTCTCTGATCATCCTTCTCATCCCCTTCCGTCCTCTCTTCGCTCTACTTTCTACTACTCTGTCTCTCCATCTCTATCTCTCGCATCTCTCTCACTCTCACCACTTCGTACACTCTCTCTCTCTATATCTTCCTCAACTACTTCTCTCTCCTCTTTCTCTTTCCTCTCCTCTCCGCTCTCCTCTCCTCTACTCATCTCTCTACCATCTATCTCTCTATCTCTCTCTCTACTAGTGACTCCCTCTATCTCTCTCCTACTCTCCTCCTCTGTAGCATCCGTAGCTCGAGATACTCTCTCTCTCTCTTGAGCTCTCTCTCTCTCTCACCCTACTCACCCTTTCATACTATCTCATCTCCTCTCGTCTCTCTCTCTTCTCTCTCTTCTCTCTCTCTCTTCCTCTCTATACTCCGTCTTCTCATCTCTCTCGCTCTCTCTCTTCCTATCCACCGATACTTTCCATACTCTCTTCATTCTCTCTCTCGCTCTCTCTCTCCTCTACTCTCTCTTCTCCTTCTCTCTCTCTCTCCGTCTCTCGGATACTTCTCTCTCTCTCTCTCTACTCACCCTTTCCTACTCACCCTCATCTCATACATCTCTCTCTCTCTCTCTCTCTTACCCTACTCACCCTTTCATACTCTCTCTCTCTCTCTCTCTCTCTCACCCTACTCACCCTTTCGTACACTCTCTCTCTCTCTCTCTCTCTCACCCTACTCACCCTTTCGTACACTCTCTCTCTCTCTCTCTCTCTCACCCTACTCACCCTTTCGTACTCTCTCTCTCTCTCTCTCTCTCTATCTCTCTCTCTCTATCTCTCTCTCTCTCTCTCTCTCTCTCTCTCACCCTACTCACCTTTTCGTACACTCTCTCTCTCTCTGCTGTGTAGTATTTGTACTGCTACATCTCTGTGAGGTACAGACTGAAAGAAGGCTGTGCCAGAAATGAAGCAGAGTGCTGACGGAATAAAACCCTGCCGGTAAATTCATATTCATATGTGGGATGAATAGTCAGATCAGAAACAGACCCCCACCGCCACATGAAAATGAAAGAAACATCTCTTTATTGCAGAATATTCCAAACATACAGAATCCAGACTGTCTTCATCAAACCATTAGAACCTGGTGATAGAACATTACCTGCAGTCGCTCCAGGGCTACCGTCTCTGCGTTAAGGCAATTAAAAAGTGAGAGTTCACAGTAAATGAGTACTTACAGGAATCTGCATACCAGCAAACGCAAACAAACGCTGCTGCTGTGAAGCTAAATGTTTCTGAGCTATAAGAATCTGGGTTTTTTGCATTTGTGAGGCTTAGCAAACACAGAGGGCAAAAAAACATTATACAAAAGATCAGCCTTGGCAGCCTTGGCTAATAACATCCCCGGTGTTTATTTAAGCATGCAGAACGTCCTTTAAAAAAAAACAGAAATGCATTAGTGCAAGCTGACCTGTGTGCAGACACGCAAAACGAACAGAGAAAAGAAAATCAGGATTTTAAAGGTATACAGTTGTGTTTCCTGCTGTTCACATGACATGATGAAGCTCCTTCCTGCGTCTGACCTTCCCGTCAGGAGGAGAGAGACTATGCTTGGTGTGGAAAACGCTGAATCGGCTGGGCGGATGAAGAGGTGGGAAGTAAAGGTAGACGATAACTGACTGCAGCGCTGCACTGTGGTTAATGGACTGTTTCCGTCAGAACGTCCTTTTTGATCATTGGAATGGTATATAGAAATATTTGATACTGAAATATTTCCAATGCATAATTAAAGTCCCAGGGAACATAGCTAGAAGTTCACTGTCAGAAACAAACAGTGCTGTGCAGGTGCATCAGCAGGAGAACAGTGGTTCTAAAGTCCAGCTGTGTACCTTAAACACCTTTACAGAACCTTACGCTTTCAAATAGAACAACAGAGTAAAGGGCTGGACGTGAAGAGAGGGTGCGCAGAGTTAATACAACTTAGAAATTATAATTACAATGGATTATGGTACAATTATGTTCCCTAATTAAAGGTACCAAACACGCACCTCTGAGAACACCACCCTAGTGGCAGTTCAGTACCCTGAGGGTGTAGGCTTGTGCCAGTAAGAGAGTCCTCTTATATGGATAGCCACATGTGTACACTGCAGATTAGTAGGTCTTGCCGAGTGAAATTATTTTAGATCTAGTAGATATATCTTAGATTTCCCGGTTTAAGATTATTATAACTTATTTATAACTTGTTAACTTGCTTATGGTAATGATGTTAATAATAATGTTGCCAAGTTACAGGGTTTGGACAATGAAACTGAAACAGCTGGTTTTAGACCACAATCATTTATTAGTATGGTGTAGGGCCTCCTTTTGCGGCCAATACAGCGTCAGTTGGTCTTGGGAATGACAAATACTGCGTCCTGCACAGTGGTCAGAGGGAGTTTAAGCCATTCTTCTTGCAGGATAGTGGCCAGGTCACTACGTGATGCTGGTGGAGGTTCGTCCTTCTTGGTGGTATGCTGACATTACCCTGGATACCGTGGCTCTTGATACATCACAAAGACTTGCTGTCTTGGTCACAGATGCGCCAGCAAGACGTGCACCAACAGTTTGTCCTCTTTTGAACTCTGGTATGTCACCCATAATGCTGTGTGCATTGCAGTATTTTGAGCAGAACTGTGCTCTTACCTGCTAACTGAACCTTCACACTCTGCTCTTACTGGTGCAATGTGCAGTTAATGAAGATTGGCCACCAGGCTGGTCCAATTTAGCCATGAGACCTCCCACACTAAAATGACAGGTGTTTCAGTTTCATTGTCCAACCCCTGTACAGCAGTGTAGTAACCGTAGTAAAGACCTGCGCACGCCGAGTATCAATGTAGGATATCAATTCAGACTTCATGTTTAACGGTTCGGCTATGTCCATGTATGGGAATGCTGGTGTCTTGATGAGGCTTGGATGATAAAAGAGCCATCACTGGAGGCTGTTACCACAGCTCACCTCTCCACAGTTACTGTCAAATTACTTCAACGCACTGAATTGCTGAAATGTGACAGCGAGACCATTCTAGAAGCCATATGGGAGTGACTAGCAACATCGGCCTTGATTTGGAGAAGTTACCTTACACTGCAAGATTAGCACCACCCGATTTACCCTGTACTACACTCTGAAAGACATTATTCAGTGGTTGGTTTTAAGATTGGAAGGATGGAAGATAGATTGAAGATAGAAAACGGTGGCAGAAGAGTGCACAGAAGTAAAGAGTGGAAAGAACCGACAGGAATAAAACTTGGTGGGTAGGTTTGACAGAGGTAGGCTTGTGAGAGACTGGCACCACCATTGGCAGACGGCTGCACCACGTAGGACTACATGTAACATGATAGGACTATCACGTCAAGGTCGCCAAAGACTGCAGTGGTGTCGTACCAGACTGTCATGGAGTGACTCAGAATGGCAGCGGGCCATCTTCAGTGACGAGTCCCGCTTTAGTCTTGGTGGAGACGCCCAACGAATCGGTGTGTGGAGGCACCGTGGTCAGCGCCAAGATGAACAGTTTGGTGTCACACGTCCAGAAGGCCTGGCCATCTCCATTCCTACCGCACCATCTGCAGGAACTGTGTGAGGATGTTCAAGCTGCATGGGATGGATTATCACAGGACACCATTAGGAACCTCTACAGCTCCATACCGAGACGTCTGGCGTGTTGGGTAAGCAAACATGGCGGCCCGACGCCATACTGAGAGACAGACTTCTGTATGTGTAGCTCAGTAAATATTGATCATATCAGTCTACATGTATCATCAGTTATTGATCCTGGTCTCCTTGGTCTTCCTTCCCAACACCACTTCCTTCTGGGTGCAGCAGTTCTTTTGACGATGTGTGTAGATTAGAGTGACTTGTCATTGGCATCTGATACTGAAAAATGGGTGGTGTCTTACACATGCACTCTTTCTTCTGCAGTCAGAAGATGTAACCTAATGCTGTTAGATAGCAATCATGGATTTAGGTTCCTAGGGACTTTAAATATGTGTGGATTCTCAAACGGTATCTGTATCATGTATAGCTTATTCCAAATATAGCGAAGAAAATAAAACAGTCGTACAGGTGGTCAACTAAAACACAACACAATGTTCTTTTGCATATTTTAAAATGCACAGTTTTTGGAATTTGGCTACCCAGTCAGCATGTGTATAGGGACGCGGGTCTCAGTCTTTGAGTTGGTCTTATTGCTGTAGTTCGGAAATCGTCTTGAGTTAAACCAGCGCGTGATTAGAAATCGCCAAAGCTAGAGCAGAAGGGGAAAAAGGAGAGAATAGGAAGGAAGAGGGTGAGAAAGTGATGAGAGAGAGACAGAGAAAGACAGGTTTACTCTTTGAAGGTGAAAGATGTATTGCATGCGTGTGAATTCTAGGAAACAGCTTACAATGGCAGCCGGTTTTCCAAGCAAAAGTGTCGAACAGCATAAAAGACAGAAACATGACTCACTCGTCCTTCGCCACGGGGGTGTTGTAGCTTTGAAACAGCGGCTGGACAAAGAGGCCGAGGGTCCCGATCACACAAACCAGGATGAAGACCCACAGGAACAAACGGTCGATCACCATTGCTACGTACTTCCAGTCCTCGATGATCTACAAATACAAAAACCACATACATGTTTACGTACACGTAGTCGTTTTCAGTTCTACGCTACATTTTATTATGTTTCTAAACTATTTTGTAACTTTCCTTTACATTACAGGGATATTTATGATGACTAGACTGATAGAAATGGCCCAAAATGACCAGGAATAAAACTTTACTACATTAAAGACCAGAGGTTGTTATTTCTTGTAAAGGTATCGTTTCAGGCTGGCTAGATTTGGTTACGACAATGAAGATGTGCGGTCAGAAAGCACCCTGAGCAGTAACTGAGCATAAATACATTTTTTTATCTTCAGAAAACAACATATATTCAACAGAAATATCACAGCTCCACTTCTACACTGTGTGCACATTCACGTTTCAGAAACTCCTTATTCATTTATATATGGTTCTTTGACCTTCACTGTTCTTTATGGATGTCTCTAATCCCATCAGAATTATCCCCTGAAAGGTCGTTAACAGGGATTCTGAAGGGTGGTCTCGGACGTTTGTTCGTATGTCATAGCTTCTCTCATCAAAAACAGCCCAATGAGCAAAAACAGCGAAAAATAAGAACCTCGGTTTAGAGTTAGAGCGGCCATCATGACAAACACAGAAGCTGGCAAGTAACCCTCCATTCTGCTGTGCTATTGGTGTGTCCTGTCTAGTGGCATTACTGGTGTTTGGTAGCTTCTGTGCTTACATTAGCAAACAATGGGCTGCTAGTTCTAGTATGTGTAACTTTTCTGTAGCAGGGATGTCCACAGCTGTTCTAATACCAGGATATACACATTCATGTACGATCCCTTTCTTTCTTATTAAGGATTATCTATTCCATAAAAAATACATACATTGTGCATTATCTGTTATTTTTTCCACCGAGCTAATATTGCATCCCGAGCTCCTGAACCATCAGGTGCAGATCACTCTATGCAAGCTGCGCACAATAAACCGTGTTCTTCATGTATACCAATAAAAATATGATTTTTCTAATACTATTCATGTAAAAGTGCTGATATTCTAGTTACTAAAGAAGTCATTTCAACAATGAATTAGATTTACACAGATCTACACAGCGATCATCGAGTCCATTCTCACAGCCTCCATAACCATCTGGTTTGGTTCCTCCACCTAACAAGAAAGAACCAAACTCTTTGATTACATCAGATTACATCTGACCCCTCACATCCTGGACACCTCCTCTTCCAGACACTCCCCTCTGGTAGAAGACTGCGGTCTATCAAAACCAGCACAACACGTCATGCTAACAGCTTTTTCCCCAGAGCTGTAGCGCTCCTCCACCACAGTGGACACCTCCCACTGTAAACCTCAAAACATACACTGCACTGTACCAAACCGGACTGAACAGCTATCTGCACTCTGCCTATTTGCACTCTGCCTATTTGCACACCTGTACAGATGTTCTCTTTCTGTAAATATTCAGGTCATCTGTAACTTTCTATACATAATATCTTATAACTAAATCTGTTTCACATCTCTCAGCTTCTTCAGCTCTTTATTACCTTTAGTACTTTTTACTTTTTTAATTTATCCCCTACCATATTTATTTTCCTTCAGTTTAATACTGTAAATAATCTGTGTTCTGTGTTTTTTGTTACTTGTTTTTGTTACTTGTCATACGTGTTGCTCTCACCAAGACAAATTCCTTGTATGTGTAACATACTTGGTGAAATTAAGAGATTCTGATTTACATCCTGTCATGGCGATAATCTCTCTCCTGCTTATAAACACAAACATGGTGTCTACTGAACGTTCACAATCTGCACTTCATACAGACTTTCTCTGCCTGTTTTAGAGGAAGAAAATCTATATTAACTAGGTATAAGTATAAGGGTATGGATTTAAAACTGTTCTCCAAAACCAAAATGTTTCCATTCTAAATTACAACAGATGATATATACATTTCCCTTATGATACCAATGTCAATGTCTAACTCTGTCTAACCTAACCAACCTATACGCCTTTACATTTATATGATTTTATTTTTAAATATATCTTATTTGGTCAAATCTATCTTCTGTCAACATCCCCCACTAGTCTTAATGCCATTTACTTGGTATTAGGTTTATATACTGTATATACACAGTATATATTCAGTATTTACTGTTATTTAACATAAGAACTACTTATATAAATGTAAAATATCTTTATGGAACAGTTACATATAGAGCTGAACAATATGTAGGCTGCTTGGCTGAAGTTTCCAGATTGAAGGCTATCATAGTGCCAAGAGTCTAGTGGGTTTATCTGCTTCCTTGATAACTATCTGGACTAACATTAACCCAGGCTGTACGTGACTTCACAGCCGCAGATGAATGCTACTGAAACAAGCGACTCAGTCGTTCAGGAAGGCCGTTACCGTGTGTGGTTTTGGTTGGCATGCAGAATTACCAATCATGACCCGGTACCGAAGTTTTAGATGACACAGGTCAAAATCTGTTCAGACGCTGACGCTCCTATCAAGGCACTTAGTATTTTGCTCACTCTGTAGACGCCCAGAACATCTGAACATCAATGAATCAATGAATCAATGAATCAATGAATCAAAATGAAAATGGTCCCCCCAAGTTTCCTTAGTGATCCTCCTTACCCCTTCATCGTCGTCCTCGATCTTCATGTGCTCAGCAATGAACCGCACACCCTCTATCGCCTCGTCTACTTCTGGGTCGCGCCTAAGCCTGACCCTCTGCCTGAACTCTGACCCCTCTGGCAGCTCCCCCAGCCTCCAGGCCCTACCGGGGTCATCACCGAGGACGAAAGAGTCATCCGGTGGGCCACTGGAGAACGACTTGCGCTGGTGCTTCCGCCTGAACCTTTCCCGCACATTGGAGCTGCCGGGCCGCCGCATAAGCAGGAAGATGGGCAGGCGGCGCAGGAAGACGCGTTTGACCCACTCGGGCATGCGGTGAGTGGACGGAGAGCGATGGTGAACATTAAGAACACAAACACTTGTGACGATGGAGAAAGTGACCAGGACCATCGTGAACATCAGGTACTTCCCGATTAGCGGGACGGCTAGCGAAGTCGGGGGGACAATCTTGGAAATGAGCAAAAGGAACACAGTGAGCGCCAGGAGGACGGAGATGCAAAGAGTCATCTTCTCGCCGCAGTCCGACGGCAGGTAGAAGACCAGGATGGCCAGCGAGGTGATGAGCACACAGGGGATGATGAGGTTGATGGTGTAGAACAGAGGCTTGCGCTTAATGACAAAGTCATAAGTCACATCCATGTACGTGTGGTCATCCGGGTCTTCGTTCTTGCGGCCTGGCAGGGAAACAATGTCCCATTCCCCACTGGGTGTGTAGTCGTCGCGGCTGGCGAAGTCCGAGGTCAGGACCAGGTCCAGCTCGGTGCGGTCGTACGTCCACGAGCGGAACTTGAGGGTGCAGTTCTGCTGGTCGAAGGGGAAGTTTCGCACCTCGATGGCACATGCGCTCCTGTAGATGGCCGGGGGAAGCCAAAAGATGTCGCCTGTGTGGGACACGATGGCGTTGCTGTAGAAGGACACCTCGTACACGCCGTCTGCACTGAGAGACGGAGAGCAGGGTCAGTTTACACTGTTCTCCTGAAACAGCTTTTACTTCATGGCCATGGGGTATATCATCCTTTCAGGTCAGACTGGGACGTTACCTACTGTGTCGCTATTCACACCAAGGAGCGCTCTTGTCTGTCTCTGACCTGTGTGAGTGTGCATGAGTGTGCACCACCAACTATCTCACACTGTGTCTGATTAATATGCATTAATTAGCCAATCGCTAATCCACCCTCAATTCCCTTCCCTCCGTGGACTATCACAGACACAGTTTCAATTAAAATTAGCATAGCCACACAGAGTTTATTTTAGCAAGGAATTACACGGCCCATGAAAGCACAGCTCTCTCGAGCCGATTAAAACATCATCGCGTGTCGTGATCACTTTCCACTTGATCCATCTGCGTATCATACGTGCCATCCCATTCCCCCTGTTGTCTTCTGGCTTCTTGTTTCGTGAAGCAAGTGAACAGCTGACTCACGACATCATCATCCCCTCCGAGCGCTCGTGGCATGAAATCTACCCTCCTTGAAACAAAAGCCCAGCCGCAGTCTACGAGGCGCCGGTGACCTAGATCGTACAGCGTGAAACAGACGAGCGATATCGTTTGTCATAGGTCTAAAAAAGCCCAAACGGCCTCACAGAACAGCAACATGGTGAGGCGGCTGCTCTCTCGCTTTTGGCAACTCCGTGGCATAATTAGTCAGTCTTTTGGAACACTGACAGCCTGCTTGGAGTATTGTGCTTCCTGCACACACACAAAAAAAAAAATCTGCTGCGTGTCAAGCCTCAAATCCCCCAAAAGATTAGGAGGCTTACGGCATTAATACGCAGCAAATAACAAACTGATATACAATGTTCTACTCAGAGCATTTTGTTACTTGGAGGGATTTTTTTTACTACTGATGTCCTGAATGAAATATCTGATACGGTATAAGCTGGTAAATACGTCAGTCATCCAGCTAACCAATCAGTAAACCTCATAAAACAACTCCACATGTATTCATCTAGCAAGCTACAGACGATACACTGTGACTAACAGAGAGTGAAGCGCATATGAAATGGACAGTGACTGGCTAATGCTGAGTGTGGGGGCGGACTTTCGCAACAGCAGCTGTGGCATACTTGTTGTAGAGGACGATATCAGGCAGCCAGATGTGGTGGGAGGGGATTCGGAGTTTTTTGATGCCGTCATATTCATCTGGGTCCCACACTAGTCTGTAATCGTTCCACTCCTGCGAGGGACGAAAGGAGGAGCGGTAAAAACACTGGATGAGGATTATGAACAGACAAGCACAGCTGCTCTGAGAAAACTTTGCCTGGCTTCACCCAATGAAGGCAGAGCAGGCGACAGTGGTCATTATATTTGTAGCTCACCAAGAGCTTCAGCCGTCACTGCGTTCACTGTTCCTTTCACTGGCTGCTCTTGTGTAAATGATCTAAACAGGAGCCGCACCTTCGACATGAGTAACTAGAGGTTAGGATACACCTCAGATCAGTGCTACGTTTTCCTCTTCTTAAGTTGCACTGTAGGTAGACTTGATGCTACTGTGACTCACTATCACCTCCGGAGGTACACAATGGTATTACAGACAGGACAGGCCAGGGTTAGCTCGCTGTCTGCCCTTTTGACAGTGCCACTTTCTTCCAAAGCTCTCTTAATTGCTCTCGTTTCATTAACACCAAAACCGACTGATAAAAACTAGTGGTGCTGTACACACCGCACTGACTACAGGCCACAGTCAATCACCAATGCTCACCAATGGATTATAGGGCCACCAGTGGCCAACAGGCAACGCTGAAGCTTTCTGTAATGAAGCCGTGTTGAACCTGACAGAGTTTTATTAGGGTGTACTTAAAATTTTCCAAAGACTCGCTAATCCACAAAACAGACCATGGCTCTCAGCAAAGGGCTTGGCCCTAACCCTACACAGGCCTGATATTGTATTTTGCATGATTCTTGGTAATAACAGCACATACTGCAGAAAAACAGCAGGCTGAAATCATCAGTCTAAGAACCCCAGGGCTGACCATACATGCTCTAATTTCAGAAGCTAAATCACTACAGTGTGTGTAACAGGAACTAAACCTGATATGCACTCAGCATGGTGTTAGTGTGCATGTAGCAAAATGCTGACATGGCTTTGCATTGTGTTAGTGAGCTGCAGGTTAAAGTCTCACCTGAGTAAGCCACACGTTCGTCGTCATGATCTGCTCTCGTTCGTTCTGTAAGAGGGTGATAGTAGCAAAACAGGTAGGGAAGAAGTGTTTAGCACTCCATTTCTGAGTGTGTGTGTGTGTGAGAATGCGTGTGTGTGTGTCTGTGTGTGTGTGTGTGTGTGAGTGTGTGTGTGTGTATATGTGTGTGTATGTGTGGGTGTGTGCCAAGTGTATGTGTGTTAACTGGACGTGTCCTCCATGTGTGTATGTCTGCGTAAGTGTGGTGTGTGTGTGTATGTGTGTTTCTGTGTGTACCTGTGTGTGGTGAGATATGTGGGAGTATGTGTGTGTGTGTGTGTGTGAAGTTGTGTGTATCAGTGTATGATGTGTGTGTGTATGTGTGTGTGGCGTCCACTCAAGTGTGTTGTTCTGTATGGTATGTGTAGTGTGTGTGAGGTGTTTGATGTATGTGTGTGATTAGTGTGTCTTTCGTGTGTATGTGTGTGTGTGTCTGTGTCGTGTGTGGTATGTGTGTGTATGTGTGTGTTGTGTGGTGTGTGAGTGTGTGGTTGTGTGTTTGTGTGTGTGTTGTGTGTGGTGTATGGTGTGTTGTGTGTGATGTGTATGTATGTGTGTATGTGTGTGGTTTGTGTGTGTGTGTATGTGTGGGTGGGTGTGTGTGTGTTGTGTGTGTATGTATGTGTATGTGGTGTGTGGGTGCTATATAATGTGGTGTGTGTGTGTGTTGTGTGGTGTGTGTGTGGATATGTGTGGTGTGTGGGTGTGTTGTGTGATTATGTATGTGTGTGTGTGTGTGTACTGGTGTTATGTGTGTGTGTATGTGTGTGTGTATGTGTGTGTTGTGTGGGGTCTGTATGTGTGTGTGTGGTGTGTTGTGTGTGTAGTAATGTGTGTGTGTGTGTGTGTGTATGTGTGTTGGTGTGTGTTTATGTGACCACTGTGTGTTGGGTGTGTGTGCCTATGTGTTTGTGTGTGTGTGTTGATGTGGTGTGTGTGTCGGCTGGGTTGTGTGTTTGGTGTGTGTGGCCTGATGTGTTTGTGTGTGTGCTCTTGTAGTGGTGTGTGGTGTGGGTGTATTGTGTGTGTGTGTGATATCATATGTGCTAGTGTGTAGTAACCTGGTAACTGTGTGTGTATGGTTGGTACAATGTGTGTAATGGTGACACTGTGCTCTGTCCGTGTGTGTATGTGATGAACAGCAGTGGTGTGTGATGTATGCGTTTTGTGTGTAAGTTATGTTGTTGTGTACCTTTGTGAAAGTATATATCTATATGTCTGTGTAGGTGTGGGTATAGTCTGTGTGGTCGTGTATCATGGTGTGTGTGTGTGTTTGTATGTGTTTCTGTGTAAAGCACTCAATCCACACTGATTACGCTATTTTTGAGCAAGCTAGACACTTTTGATGCCAATGGTGAATCCTGCTGTTCGTTTAATTGACCGAACCGTCCTGAGCAGTTATCTATCTATTGTAGCGCTCTGGACCCAGAAGAAACTCCACCAACCTCTCCTCTGCATCAGCCTCTAGAGAACCTGACACAACAACACACACACAATCATACATAGAGCTCTGACTAAATATATATATATATATTAGCATGTTTTTGATATTTTTGAGTTTCTAAGAGTATATTTTTAATGAAAGTTGAAAATTACCATAAAAAGCCATGTGGGTGGTGATAACAGCAACTAACAAAGAAGGATAAACTGTAGCCCAAGCAGCCTTTTAAGAAACCGTTACTGTTTACTGGCTAGGTAACACAGCTGGTTACAGACACATCCTCCTCAAACTCATGCTGTTGTCAGGCATGCAATGTCGGAGAAGTCCGTCCTCTGTAGACCTTCACTAGATTGGCTCTAGAAATCGGCTTCACTACATCGGCTCCCACAAAGTTAACGGTTTCCAAGAAGCTACCACCCTTCGCACCGTTGTGGGAACACTGTTCATTAAGCAACATTCCCTTGCCAGGTATCACTGTAACCAGCACGACCAGATTGCCGGCATCTGAGTTAATGGGTATTATTCAGGACAACCACGAATAAGCATGAACATCCTGGGTGGTATAACAGCGACTAGAGCGGGTATAAAACCCTAGCCCCAGTTGCCTTTTAATAACCGTACCTGTATGGGAGTGGACTAGAGCTGGCTATATAACACAGCTGGACACAGACACCAAACATCCTGTATGGATGCTGTGGACTAGAGCTGTCGGATATATTCCGTTCTCAGTAGACCTTCACTAGATTGGCTCTAGAAATCGGCTTCACTACATCGGCTATACAAAGTTAACAGACCAAGAAGCGGAACCATCCTGTAATGGAAGTGGACTAGAAGCTGGCATATATTGCCCCTCCCAGACTGTAACCCAGGACCATAGCTGTATGGCAGGTCAACTTAGAGTTGGGTATAATCACCACCCAAACAAGCGGGAACATCCTGTATGGAGTGGACTAGAGCTGGGTATATTCACCTCCCAAACAAGCGGGAACATCCTGTATGGAGTGGACTAGAGCTGGGTATATTCCCCTCCCAGACAAGCGGGAACATCCTGTATGGAGTGGACTAGAGCTGGGTATATTCCCCTCCCAGACAAGCGGGAACAGCCTGTATGGAGTGGACTAGAGCTGGGTATATTCACCTCCCAGACAAGCGGGAACAGCCTGTATGGAGTGGACTAGAGCTGGGTATATTCCCCTCCCAGACAAGCGGGAACATACTGTATGGAGTGGACTAGAGCTGATTTGTGATGGACTTCTTGACTCTAAGAGGATACATTTTTCGAGAAAGCATAAACTGTGATCTGCAGTGTGAATTTGATTGAGATGACTGGAAACTGTAATGCTACATTAGCTGGCTACGAGTGATAGGCTGTTGGCAGTTAGCACCCAAAGCTAAACGGTTAGCAGCACAGCGAGCTGCTTCATGTTTCATGTAGATAAGGGTGGTAAATGGCAGCTGCCTTGTTCAGAAACATGGCTAACATTAGCAATGGAGTTAAACCACTTTTCCTCACTTCCTCACTTACTTCTTCTTCATGTACGCCTGTATTAATAGTTAGATGTTACACTGACAGTCCATAATGAGCAGTGCGCTTTATAACTTTAGTGTCTACAACTTGATGAGGTCATGTACTCTTGTTCTGAGAGTGAAGTGTAATAGCAATAAGACCATATACATCTATGTATAATGCATTATGAACACAGGAGGTGTTTCCAAACATTCTGGTGCTTTATGTAATGTGTGATTTGTGGTGTAATACTTGGATGTATGAATATTAAAGCTCTGTTCCAAAAGAACTCTCATTTTCCTTCAAGGTGAAAGGCTTGAAAAGGCCAAAGTGTCAGCCAACCTGCGTGCGGTCAGTTTCTGGAGAAAAGGTGAAAACGCAAATATGTCAGAGTGATTTCATAGCGCACCCCACGCCTTCACATCTCATCAGCTACAGGGAGGACCGCCAAAAAACACCAACCACCCAACACTCACACACACACAGACCAGTCCACCCCCACTGAGTGAGTGAGTGTGTGTGTGAGACAAGCTTGCGTGTGGTTCTCTATGAACATGAGGCTCTGACACATACCTAGTCTTTGCCATGGATCCAGGATGATGTCACATGAGATTGCAATGATCTGTTACGCTGACACAGACACACACACACACACACACACACACACACAAACACACCCCACAGACACAGATGAGCCACAATAACTCTATTAAACATTAGTCATTTCTGAATGCGTGTCCCCTGCAGCATTTCAGGGCTCAGATCTGCTTCTTATCAGTCTGTCTGTGTGTGTGTGTGTGTGTGTGTGTGTGTGTGTGTGTGTGTGTGTGTGTGTGTGTGTGTGTGTGTGTGTGTGTGTGTGTGTGCCATCTGACCTTGGTCCAGTGCCACTCAACAAAACACAAAGCAGCTACAGCATTATTACACAGTTTACAGATGATGTGTAGGAGAGAGGTAGAGAGGTGTAAAGGCTCATGTACGCTCCCTCTAGGTATGAACCTCATGCCCACATACTTCAAAGGCGATACATACAGTTTCGGCCCAGTACACTTTTTGTCAGATTCAGTGAATTTCTCCTCACACCGCACCAGCTTTTCTTTTTATGCATGTGCTGGAAAAGCTCCAACGTTGGTGGACAGCCCTGACTCGGTAAACGGGACACCAGCAAAGTTATTCGGACTGAATATTACAACATTCTTCCAGCCAATGAACAACAAGGGGCATTCCTGCTCACACATAGGAGAGAAAGGGAGTGAGGAGCTATGTTCTGAGCTCCACATGCCAGGTCAAGAAGGAGAGATGGCTGAAAAACATTCATCTAAGGAACACATATTCAGAAAGAAGCTGTTAGATAAGGCGAGGGGTGCGGAGAAATATCAGAAAGGCTGAAATCAGCTTTCTTTTGTATTAGCCAACTTCTTTTTCGCATGGTCCTGTTCCACCTACATGTTGCTACAATCATTTTCTGCAGGTCGTATCTATTTTACTAACAATGACCTGAATTTCCTGAATTTATTATTCCATATTCGGCTCTCATTCTGTTGTAAGCCTGCTGTATGTATCCACTGAAATTAACAGGAGGCTGGGATGGTATTTCTGAAGCTGTAAGTGGCGCTATTTCGATGGGAGTAGCAATATTCCCAACTTAATGAAGGAAGGGCAGTTAAATCTGAACGGCTTGTTGGATCCCTGTTCAGATCTGGGCAACCTACAAAAACTCATTAGGTAGTCTTATGTCACAGTTTCACAGCGGGATGGTTGGTGCTTCAGACATCCGAACATATGTGCACAGGAACTGAACAAGCCGTGAGTTGTTTTTAATATGTCCCCTTTAAAATGTTCAGGCAAGGCTGCACCACCTGCAGCCAACCTTTTTAAATCCACATGAACTGAAAGTCTCCCGTCAGCACAACGCTAACGCTGCTGACACCTCTAAAGCTAACTGGGGAAAATACCACATGAAGGCCAATGAAGGACATATCACTATACACAGAAAGAGTTCCATCAAGATGTGAGGTGGTGTTACATGCTAGCATCATTTCACATCCATCCACATACTGCACGCCACATGTGCAACCCTGGAGAGCAGACAAATAGAAGGAGACAGCCTTACAGGCCACGCACACATGCCCACAGCCAGTGATTTAAACAGTAGCTGGACAAACAATCAGATTTACACAGATCTCCCCAGATGTGAAGCCTGTTTGTACCCTCATAACCCCCAGAGTTAAGAGGCTAATGTTGCTAAGATACACTGGAAGTCAATAGTCTAAGCTATTAAATGCATAGCCAAATCTTCTGTGGACATGCTCCAACCACATCCAGTGACTAACACGATGAATTAAACATCACCACGGACCTGAACACTCTAGACAAGCACCTCAGACAACAGGCAATCTCTGACTTCATGTGTGCACGCAGGCTACAATCCACATTCACTGTTTCTGCTGCATGTTTTTAAACATATCTGTTCATTCTGAGCTTACAAACAGAAAACATGCTTAATAAACAGAAGCTAAAGAAATCAGGAGTCCATATGACTGCAACAGGGAGTCTGACTCGGTGAGGGAGGCCATATTTGGCACAACATCTGCCATCTAAAGTGGCTGCCCATCGCATTCAACTACTCGGTAAAGTTTTGTTCACTTTTACAGTTCACAGTATGTTACACAGCACTCGAACGTACAATGACAAGTCTCTGAGACCTTAATAAAGACCTGGATGTGGTTTAAGCTGGCTTGAGAATAGATCTGGGGATCTTGTTTCATAGAAAAGATTTGGGTGACTACTGCTAGCAACAATAACCTTGTAGCTCTCCGGCACCACACTGAGCAACCTCCTGTCTGTCTGTCTGTCTGTCTGTCTGTCTGTCTGTCTATAGTTTACAGTACATTGTACTGCACTCGAATGTAATGAAGACCTGGATGTGGCTTAAGCTGGGTTAAGAATAGAATAGTTTGGGCAACTATTGACTATATCTATCTATCTATCTATCTATCTATCTATCTATCTATCTATCTATCTATCTATCTATCTATCTATCTATCTAACTAACCATCTATCTATCTATCTTTCTAACTAACCATCTATCTATCTATCTATCTATCTATCTATCTATCTATCTAACTAACCAACTATCTATCTATCTATCTATCTATCTAACCATCTATCTATCTATCTATCTATCTATCTATCTATCTATCTAACCATCTATCTATCTATCTATCTATCTATCTATCTAACCATCTATCTATCTATCTATCTAACCATCTATCTATCTATCTATCTATCTATCTATCTATCTATCTATCTATCTATCTATCTATCTATCTATCTATCTATCTATCTATCTATCTAACTAACCATCTAACTAACCATCTAACTAACCATCTATCTATCTATCTATCTATCTAACCATCTATCTATCTAAATATCTAACTAACCATCTAACTAACCATCTATCTATCTATCTATCTATCTATCTATCTATCTATCTATCTATCTATCTATCTATCTATCTAACTAACCATCTAACTAACCATCTAACTAACCATCTATCTATCTATCTATCTATCTAACCATCTATCTATCTAAATATCTAACTAACCATCTAACTAACCATCTATCTATCTATCTATCTATCTATCTATCTATCTATCTATCTATCTATCTATCTATCTATCTATCTATCTATCTAACTAACCATCTAACTAACCATCTATCTATCTATCTATCTATCTATCTATCTGTCTATCTACTGATCTAAATCCATTAAACTGCTTGTTGTTACTGTTGTTGGGACACTGGGGTAAATTGTGGCCTAACTCTCTCTCTTTAACCAGGAGATGGTTTGTAAATGAAGCTGCCTGTTAGGTATCTCTGCTGCATGCTGTAAATCTAGCTTTTCTACTCATTTTACTTTATATTAAGTTTAGCTGGAGCAAATGGATTGGAAAATGAATGTGGGACTTCAGCTTGCCTCATTTTGATTCACTGCATGAAAAAAAATGACTGATATTACTCTAGCGCAGATAAACTAACTCTAACTCAAACTAACTCTTACCCAGAGAACAATTCTTCTGGTCCCCATCTTCGGCTGGTGTTCTCAAAAAAAAAGCTAATAAATAATACTGGATAATATGTATATTCACTTTCACTGGTAAAACACTGAGTCATAAAGGAATCGCTATTACTACACATCACCATACATTTGCACTAGTACAAGCCTGAATGGTGTTTTAGGGATTTCTGGGGGTGGCGTTGTTGGGGGTCAATATTCCTAATACTAGTGTGTGCTAGCTGTTTTTAGATATCGCCTAGGCCTAGTATGAATCCACAGGATCACACAAGATATCTTCCAGCTGCATCACACGATTAATAATTAAATGCACATTGCCATATGCTTCAGTGCTTCACTGGTTACAGCCTGGTGATGGACTCAACACTGATAGTATACTACTCTGTTTGTTTTTATGCACGGCGAATACTGATACATAAACCATGTACAAATCTGCACCAACACTACAGAACAGACGGAAGTCTGTACTGGTCACAAGGGCTCAGTGCAGTCTGTACCGTGTAAGCAGGTTGGTTATATACTTCAGCTGACATACTTCATACACCCATATTCACATTCCTCTGGTTCTTTAGGCTAATAAAAAGCTTGTAGGGGAATTCATTTCTATTTGCTATTCGGATAGCCATCATTTTTAAAAAGACAATATTTGAATATCCCAACAAGAAAGCACCCAAGAATCGGTCTTCATTTATTTTTTCAAGGCGGCCATTACTCTTATCATGAGGCACAATCCAGGCTCTCCATGTGAACACACTCTCTGCAGTTCCACATTTAACCTTTCAGTCAGAAATGATAATACACTACTTATAATAACACATGGATTCCCATCCATGTTCAAGTACATTCATACATGTCATTTTACACAGCTATATTCTGGCTAAAAATCTGTATAGCCTGGATAACATCTGTACCCATGTGATTCGTCTTGAGACCAAGAGATGTTCTGAGTTGTGTTAGTTTATGGGGCCATTAGGAAGGCTCTGAGTTCATCTGACATGTTCACATATGCATAGGAAACCATGACTCAGCACTTCCGAAGCTGAAACAGTGCAGGTATGAAAACACTCTACACTCTAATCCTTAATCTGCCTCTACATCCAGACTGCGGCACTGGGCACTTTAAAATACATATACAGCTACACATAATGTAAGGTTTACAGGTATGTGCGGTATTGTGTGTGTGTGTGTGTGTGTGTGTTAGAATGTGTGTGTGTGTGTGTTAGGATGTGTGTGTGTGTGTGTGTGTGTGTGCGTGTGTGTGTTAGGATGGGTGTGTGTGTGTGTGTGTGTGTGTATATGTGTCTGTGTGTGTGTTAGGATGTGTGTGTGTGTGTGTATATGTGTGTGTGTGTTAGGATGTGTGTGTGTGTGTGTATGTGTGTGTGTGTTTGTGTGTGTGTTTATGTGTGTATATGTGTGTGTGTGTGTGTGTTAGGATGTGTGTGTGTGTGTGTGTGTGTTAGGATGTGTGTGTGTGTGTGTGTATATGTATGTGTGTGTGTATGTGTGTGTGTGTGTATGTGTAAGGATGTGTGTGTGTGTGTATGTGTATATGTGAGTGAGTGTGTGTGTATGTGTGTGTGTGTATATGTGTGTGTGTGTGTTAGGATGTGTGTGTGTGTGTGTGTGTGTGTGTGTTAGGATGTGTGTGTGTGTGTGTATGTGTGTGTGTGTTTGTGTGTGTGTTTATGTGTGTATATGTGTGTGTGTGTGTGTGTTAGGATGTGTGTGTGTGTGTGTGTTAGGATGTGTGTGTGTGTGTGTATATGTATGTGTGTGTGTATGTGTGTGTGTGTGTATGTGTAAGGATGTGTGTGTGTGTGTATGTGTATATGTGAGTGAGTGTGTGTGTATGTGTGTGTGTGTATATGTGTGTGTGTGTGTTAGGATGTGTGTGTGTGTGTGTGTGTGTGTGTGTGTGTGTGTTAGGATGTGTGCGTGTACTGTGTTATGATGTAACTCTCTGTCCACTGTGAGTTACTGTAACCAAAGACAAATTCCTTGTATGTGTGAACATACTTAAAAATCTATTTATCTTTACCTTTCCATATAGGACAAGGCTGAACAGAGGACCTCCATCAGCCACTGGACGTATACAGTGAAATAAGATATGCACATGACTCCATCAGCTGTAGATATGACCTTAAGAAACAGGAGCCAGTTAGAGTTTGTCGTGTATGGCATTTCTCCTCTTCTTTCAAAGACAAAAACGAATTTGTTGCCGTCGCCAGTTTTCTGCAGATCTGGAACATGCAATGCTACTACTCCCTTTACCCAATCACGGCAACGTAACTGAGTTAAAATCAAACAACACAGCAAACTTAAAACCCAAACAGAGTCATCCTGGGTTAAAGCATACTGCCATAGGCATATAGGCAGGCATGAAAAATCAACCCCCAGCTTTCAAAACGTGATGCTATTGTGGTGAGTGGCCGCATGCTTCCTAGTGAAGGGTGTTGCAGTGTTGGTTGAGCATCCTGGTTAGTTGTTATTCATAGACTTCCGATGCACAGCTCAGACCATATATGCATGGAGACCGTTGCTACGACTGACGTTAACACCACCTCAATGCCAGACTGTGATGGAGGGTCATCT
The DNA here is from genome assembly GCA_024036415.1 of Prochilodus magdalenae. Classification (NCBI taxonomy): domain Eukaryota; kingdom Metazoa; phylum Chordata; class Actinopteri; order Characiformes; family Prochilodontidae; genus Prochilodus; species Prochilodus magdalenae. The sequence goes on along the minus strand of JAMWET010006842.1, from coordinate 169,760 downwards.
TTAGTGACGAGTCTCACTTTTGTCTTGATGGAGACGATGAATGATGGCCTGATGTGGCGGCCTGACGTCATACTGAGAGACAGACTTCTGTATGTGTAGCTCAGTAAATATTGATCATATCAGTCTAAATGTATCAGTTATTGATCCTGGTCACCTTTATCTTCCTTCCCAACGATTTACCTGCCTGATTATAGCTGTGCTAGGCTGCTTGTTAGCTACTGATCAAACATCTCCAATTCAAGTTTAAGGTGTTTCCTGATTAAGGATGGATTTATTGAGATAAATGAATACATACATTTGGGAAAATTGATTTTAGCTTCTTAGTTTGTCATTCTACATTTAAGGCACCTCACTGCAGCGGCAGCACCATTCATCAGAATCAGATTCAGACATCACTGGCCAAGTACGTTCACACATACAAGGAATATACAGTGTGTGTCAACATTTCACAAAGTACAAAACACCCATTCCTAACACACACATGCACACACAATGCCTAACACACACGTTGTGCGGAGTTGTATATGTGTATTACAGTGCAGTGGTCCGGATGTAGAGCGAGACTAAGTTGATAAACGTGGAGCACAAGAGAGGAAGCACCAGTCTGAGTTAAGGTGGAATGAAAAATCCTAATTAGATGACGCTTAAAGGGAACTTCAGCTCTATACATACATACAGGGGTTGGACAGTGAAACTGAAACACCTGTCATTTTAGTGTGGGAGGTCTCGTGGCTAAATTGGACCAGCCTGGTGGCCAATCTTCATTAACTGCACATTGCACCAGTAAGAGCAGAGTGTGAAGGTTCAGTTAGCAGGTAAGAGCACAGTTCTGCTCAAAATACTGCAATGCACACAGCATTATGGGTGACATACCAGAGTTCAAAAGAGGACAGAGTGTTGGTGCTCGTCTTGCTGGCGCATCTGTGACCAAGACAGCAAGTCTTTGTGATGTATCAAGAGCCACGGTATCCAGGGTAATGTCAGCATACCACCAAGAAGGACGAACCTCCACCAGCATCACGTAGTGACCTGGCCACTATCCTGCAAGAAGAATGGCTTAAACTCCCTCTGACCACTGTGCAGGACGCAGTATATGTCATTCCCAAGACCAACTGACGCTGTATTGGCCGCAAAAGGCGGCCCTACACCATACTAATAAATGACTGTGGTCCAAAACCAGGTGTTTCAGTTTCATTGTCCAACCCCTGTATGCTTGAGTTCATCACTGAAGTGACTTGGTGGTCTTGGTAGCCACCTGTATTGATGTCTGTAAAAGGCTCTAAGGCTCTAAAATGATCAGAACCTGATTATATAAACGAATAAACGAGGACGGGTCAAGGCGTGAGTCACATGATTCTGCTCCACCTGATCTTACTGCCTGTATACGACATAAACACAACAGTGAACCGCTGTTACAGCCACATCCATCATCACTGCCCATGGCCCGACACTGGCCAGCTTGTATAACGTAATAGGGATTCTCTTATCGGCTGACTGGAAAGGAAATGACTGGAAAGGATTCAGACGACTCAGGAAACCCAGCTAGAGATAGCTGGGCGTGAAGTGATAGAAGGCTACACTCAACCCAGTTCTGTGGTGTGAGAGGACCATAGCGTTTTGGCTAAGCTAACGCTAGCTTAGTTACCAGGCCAAACATGCCACACATCGCATCACGGGTTGAGAGTGCGAAGTTGAGCGGCTGGTGGAAACTCATACCATATAGGAGCAGTCTGTAGTTCCACTGTGTATACTCTATAAACTGTATTACCCTGTTCTTCAATGGTCGGGACCCCCACAGGACCACCACAGAGCAGGTAGTATGTGGGTGGTGGATCATTCTCAGCACTGCAGTGACACTGACGTGATGGTGGTGTGTTAGTGTGTGTTGTGCCGGTGTGAGTGGATCAGATACAGCAGTGCTGCTGGCCATTGAACAGGCTAACACAGAACACAGCTACACAGATGAACTACAGTCGGTAACTGTGGGACTGTTACCACACCACACAGTCACTGCATGGTGTATAGAGCTGATGTAATGGGGTGTCAGTGTAGATACAGGGTTTGGCTGATCGGTGTATAGAACAAGTACATAAGCTCCGTCAGGCGTACAGCTCCTGAAAGCACAGTCCCTAAAAGACCCAAACACGTAAACTCAGTTCATCTCAGCCTCCCTCTCGCTCTACCACACACACACACACAGAGACACACACAAATACACTCTCACACACACATACACACACACACACACACACACACACAC
>JAMWET010006842.1:162500-165000 GCA_024036415.1 Prochilodus magdalenae | reverse complement strand
GAGAGGCTCCCTCGTTTTCGTGTCCGTGGGGCTTTTCTGTCCCGCGCGTCACGCGCTAACACACTCGCGCCTCGCGCCAAAAAAACAATCTCGCGCCACGAGGCGGCCGGCCAGCCAACGCGCATGCGCATACAAAGAAGCAGGCAAAGCGAATCAAACAACAAACTCGGGGTTAAAAACGGGAATAAATGAACGAATAAAAAGCGAATAACGACTAAACTAATAAAAAGCAGTTCTTCTGCACTTTGAGAGAAGAAGAAATATGATTGTTATCAATATTAGTGAGTTACTATAAAACCGAATTGAGGATATTCGTATTAGCTTTATGTGTATGTCTCTGCCTCCGTGTCACATGTAACCTGGCCAGTGTCCAATTCATATTTACTAGGGAGATTTTAGAATTTAGACCCGTGTGTGGAATTTGTCCTTCGCATTTAACCCATTTGTGAAGTGAAACACCCACACCCACTATACAGACACTAGGGGGCAGTACGTATACTTGCCCAGGGTGGCAGGCGGCCCTACCCACAGCACCTAGGGAGCAGTTTGTGGTTGGTGCCTGAACCCTAACCCTAACCCTAACCTCCAGCCCATGACGGCCCTTGTATTGGTTCACTACATACAGAACTAGTGAGCGAATCGAGCCACAGTAACTCATTACTAATAAAGACGGCGGTTGCTGAATTCTTCAGCGTTTTAAACACATGCCTCTCATCTCTGGGCTTTGATTGATATCACACTGAGTCTGGTGGCTTGTCATGTGTATGTTATAGAGCAGAGCTTATATTTCTCTGGGGTCAGTGGGCCGCATCTTGTCAGGGAGGATAGCATATTAGTGGCGCTGTTTTGACTCCTGCCGAGATTATATTTCCCCTGTTATCTCTGGGATGTACAGTCTGATTCATATTACATTTATTATGCTGACTTATTATGGTCTGCTGGGTTGTATCACAGACAGCATATGCCTCTATGTTCATCAGGAAGGATCTCTGGGTGGTTAGGATGGCTCTCTTTCTCCACGATTCAGCACGAAGAGAGCCAGTTCAGAAGTGTCTTGGCTGACCAGACAAAAATGGCAGGGAGCCTTCTCCTCCAAGCATTTGAAGATGTCCAATTATGGTGCATTATGGAGCATTGAATGTCTCGGAGGAAGCACAAGCTGGCCTGGCTTCTCCCTGTCTGATAGAATCATGTTGTGTTTTGGAGCTAAATCACTGGAATACATCTGGTTGCAATCAGACAATCAGACTCCAGTGACTGGGGGGGCTAAAACAGCACTGCCAGCACTTCTACTAACCCTTAAAACCCCCACCCCAATGATAAACTCAGAGACTTACAGTCATACACTCATCATCACAAGAATGGATGCACCCAGAAGGAATCAGCCAACAGGAATTAAACTTGGTGGCCAGGTTTGGCATTGTGCACAACACAGCACCACATGCACACAGACCGTTACGACAACAGTCCTTAACACCACGTCAACGTCGCCGAAGACTGCACTGGTGCTGTACCAGACTGTCATGGGGTGACTCAGAATGGCAGCGGGTCATCTTCAGTGACAAGTGCCGCTTTAGTCTTGGTGGAGACGACCAACGAACCCAGTTTGTTGACTTCACATGTCCAGAAGGCCTGGTGTCACCCCACCTCCACCCCTACCCCACAATCTACAGGAACTGTGTGAGGATATTAATACTGGGATGAATTATCACAGGACACCGTTAGAAAGCTCTACAACTTCTTCTCAAGATGCCTGACATGGTGGCCTGACATGTGTAGCTCAGTAAATGTAGTATCTGCAGACATTCATCTTAAAAATGACGTCCATCTTCCATCACCTACTTCACTGAGCAGTCCAGGATTTGCTGAGTGTATGTGCCAGTGCTGGTGCTGGTTCCCAGGCTCTACTGAACCCGTTACGAACGAGTCCCTATTCACACCGGTTTGAGAGCCAAGTGATTCATATCTGGAGGTGGACGGTCCATAGTCCGTAAGCAGAAGTCGGCGGACAACGCATTAAAACAATATGGTGGATCATGTTCTTCAAGAGCAAACTGTAGGGCATGCATCTTACCATTGACCATCAGCTCTAGTCAGCCCAGAGGGATCATAGACAGTAAAGGTTTTGATTGTTCCTGAGTTCAGCTCAGTGCAGTTCACCGTGCAGCACCTTGCCCCTGTCCCTCTTGATTTCCGGGTTCCACGGTTCCAGACCAGAGAGATAATGATGCTGGAACGGCACAGATCTTTCCAGTCGCTGCAGTGGAAAAGTGTGGAGCAGTTTGAGATTCCGGCATCATGTTGGTGGAAAAGGGCTATATGAGACTCAGTAGTGGACTACCCTAATCACTAGTTCACTATCACTTACTGAGCAGTTAGCTAGTTCTTAATGCAGCACTGTTCATTAGCTCATGCTAACACGAACCTTTAGCTATGGAACAGTATTGTAGAGTGTTAGCGCTCTACCCAGCACTAGTGTTAATGGCTTTGTAAACATTGG
>JAMWET010006842.1:152500-157500 GCA_024036415.1 Prochilodus magdalenae | reverse complement strand
ACACACACATACACACACACATACACATATACACACACACTCATACAAACACACAAACACACACACACACACACACACACACACAGACATACAAACACACAAACACACACACACACATATACAAACACACACACACACACACTCATACAAACACACATACACACACACATACACACACACATATACACACACACACACACATACACACACACACACACACATACACACACACATATACACACACACAAACAAACACACACACAAACACACACACACACACACACATATACACACACACACACACACAAACACACACACACACATATACACACACACACACACACATACAAACACACACACACTCATACAAACACACATACACACACACACACACACACACACACACACACACACACACACACACACACATACAAACACACACACACTCATACAAACACACATACACACAAACACACAAACACACAGACATACAAACACACAAACACACACACATATACACACACACACACATATACACACACAAACACACATACACACACACACTCACACATACAAACACACACTCATACACACACACATACACACACAAACACACAAATACAAACACACACACACTCACACACACACACACTCATAAACACACACACACACTCAAACACACACTCACACACACATACATACACACACTCACACATACACATACACACACACACATACAAACACACACTCATATACACATACAAACACACACACACACATACACACACTCACACACACATACACACACACACATACACACACTCACACACACATACACACACTCACTCATACACACACACACACACATACAAACACACACATACAAACACACACTCACTCATACACACACATATACACACACAAACACACAAATACAAACACACACAAACACACACACTCATAAACACATGCACGCACACACAAACAAACACACACACAAACACACACACCAGGTGCTAAACATGGCAGATGGTTTAGCCTCCAGGGTCCGCTCTGCACCTGCCCCTCCTATGTATTGTGTATGTGCGTCTGTGTTGTCTGTATAAAGTGGCAGGAGGTCAGAAGGGTCACTGAGAGATGAGAACCCTCCGGGGCTTCAGCCATGCCCCTTGTACTTTCAGAAATCAAAGGTCATGCCAGGGTGTCTGCCAGCGATTTTGGGGTGAAGGGAGGGCACGAGGAATCGCTTCTGCTTGTCTCCATCATCAGAGCGCACGCACACTCGTAGCTCAGGCCTGCCACAGTAAATCAGCTTTGGCTTTTAGCTGGATTGTGACAGCAGCGGTTTTGACTCGGGGTGACGCCCCATAGGAAGAGGGCTCTGTGCATATGTGCTTCACGTTTCCCAGCACACTCACTGCAAATGTGCAACTGTTTTCCATCGCTCTGTCTTTCTCCGTCCATCACTTCCAGATCATTGGATTAAAGAGGCTGTTTAATGGAAAGCTGAACTTCCCATGCTGTTTTACCGGGGAGGAGGACGTCTGGATGACACTGTGGTTATAAACAGCTTTCAGATGGTATACAGGCTAAAGGCACAGGATAAAATCAACAGTCTCCAGATAAACATTACAGTAAGAATGTACCTGTTCAGATAGAACTTGTTGGGCTACAGTTGAGTTAAGACAGATATTTGCTGGGCTTCAGTTGAGTTAAGACAGAACTTGTTGGGCTACAGTCGAGTTAAGACAGAACTTGTTGGGCTACAGTCGAGTTAAGACAGAATTTTGCTGGGCTACAGTCGAGTTAAGACAGAATTTTGCTGGGCTACAGTCGAGTTAAGACAGAATTTTGCTGGGCTACAGTTGGGTTTAGAAAGATATTTGTTGGGCTACAATCAAATTAAGAAAGATATTTGTTGGGTTGCAGTTAAGACAGATATTTGTTTGGTTACAGTCGAGTTCAGACAGATATTTGCTGGGCTACAGTCGAGTTAAGACATAATTTTGCTGGGCTTCAGTTGAGTTAAGAAAGAACTTGTTGGGCTATAGTCGAGTTAAGACAGATATTTGTTGGGCTACAGTCGAGATAAGACAGATATTTGTTGGGCTACAGTTGAGTTAAGACAGATATTTGTTGGGTTACAGTCGAGTTAAGGTAGATATTTGTTGGGCTACAGTCGAGTTAAGACAGATATTTGTTGGGTTACAGTCGAGTTAAGACAGATATTTGTTGGGTTACAGTTGAGTTAAGACAGATATTTGTTGGGCTACAGTCGATATTAGACAGAATTTTGTTGGGCTACAGTCGAGTTAAGAAAGATATTTGTTGGGCTACAGACAAGTTAAGACAGATATTTGTTGGGTTAGAGTTGAGTTAAGACAGATATTTGTTGGGTTACAGTCGAGTTAAGACAGAATTTTGTTGGGCAACAGTCGATTTAAGACAGAACTTTGTTGGGCTACAGTTGAGTTAAGACAGAACTTTGTTGGGCTACAGTTGAGTTAAGACAAATATTTGTTGGGCTACAGTCAGGTTCAAACAGAATTTTGTTGGATATAGTCGAGTTAAGACAAAATTTTGTTGGGTTACAGTCGAGTTCAGACAGATATTTGTTGGGCTACAGTTGAGTTAAGACATATTTGTTGGGCTACAGTTGAGTTAAGACAAAATTTTGCTGGGCTTCAGTTGAGTTAAGACAGAATTTTGTTGGGCTACAGTCGAGTTCAGACAGATATTTGTTGGGCTACAGTCGAGTTCAGACAGATATTTGTTATGTTACAGTTGAGTTAAGACAGATATTTGTTGGGCTACAGACAAGTTAAGACAGATATTTGTTGGGTTAGAGTTGAGTTAAGACAGATATTTGTTGGGTTACAGTTGAGTTAAGACAGAATTTTGTTGGGCAACAGTCGAGTTAAGACAGATATTTGTTGGGCTACAGTCAAGTTCAGACAGATATTTGTTGGGCTACAGTCGAGTTCAGACAGATATTTGTTATGTAACAGTTGAGTTAAGACAGATATTTGTTGGGTTACAGTCAGGATACGACAGATATTTGTTGGGCTACAGTCGAGTTAAAACAGAATTTTGCTGGGCTACAGTTCGGTTTAGAAAGATATTTGTTGGGCTACAATCAAATTAAGAAAGATATTTGTTGGGTTGCAGGTAAGACAGATATTTGTTTGGTTACAGTCGAGTTCAGACAAATATTTGCTGGGCTACAGTCGAGTTAAGACAGATATTTGTTGGGCTACAGTCGAGTTAAGACAGAATTTTGCTGGGCTTCAGTTGAGTTAAGAAAGAACTTGTTGGGCTATAGTCGAGTTAAGACAGAGTTTTGCTGGGCTACAGTCGAGTTCAGACAGATATTTGTTGGGCTACAGTCGAGTTAAGACAGATATTTGTTGGGCTACAGTCACGTTAAGACAGATATTTGTTGGGTTACAGTCAGGATACGACAGATATTTGTTGGGTTACAGTTGAGTTAAGACAGAATTTTGTTGGGCTACAGTCGAGTTCAGACAGATATTTGTTGGGCTACAGTCGAGTTCAGACAAATATTTGTTGGGCTACAGTCGAGTTAAGACAGAACTTGTTGGGCTACAGTCAAGTTAAGACAGAACTTGTTGGGCTACAGTCGAATTAAGACAGAACTTGTTGGGCTACAGTCGAGTTAAGACAGAACTTGTTGGGCTACAGTCAAGTTAAGACAGAACTTGTTGGGCTACAGTCGAGTTAAGACGGAACTTGTTGGGCTACAGTCGAGTTAAGACAGAATTTGTTGGGCTACAGTCGAGTTAAGACAGATATTTGTTGGGTTACAGTTGAGTTAAGACAGAACTTGTTGGGCTACAGTCGAGTTCAGTCAGAATTTTGCTCGGCTACAGTCGAGTTAAGACAGATATTTGTTGGGCTACAGTCGAGTTAAGACAGATATTTGTTGGGCTACAGTCGGGTTCAGGCAGAACTTGTTGGGCTACAGTCGGGTTCAGTCAGAACTGTTTTGCTTGGGTTGCAGTGGAGTTACATTTCTGTGCATTAGGTCCGGTAGAACCTGGTTCTCAAGTTGTGCTCAAATTTGGTTTTAAATTTCCGAATTTCACAATTAAAGCTCTAATCCTGAATCAGCAATGAAGCCTTCCTGTGCTCTCCAAATCGTTCCTAAAATCCTCCATAAAGGCCGTGGCGGAGGCTCGTATCCTGATGCCAATTTGGAAATACAATTATATTCACAGTGTCGAGCCCTTGAAACATCAAGTACACTTCTGTGGCGTCCTGCAGGCTGAGACGAGATGGTTGCCATCTTCCCATTGTAGATCAGAGGGGAGGCTGAGATAGGCATCGTTGGCCTTCCTTTGACGAGAAGAGGCTTCAAAGCGTCAGCACTGACAGGCCTTTTGAAAAGAGGGTGAAAGCTTTTGTCTCCGCTCAAATCCTCCCAACAATAGAGGCTGATAAAGGAGACGCTGGCAGTGATGGAGATTATTACAGACGGAGTGGGTAACAATTCCCGGCGGCATTGTCGGAGAAGATTACATCAGCTTAGTGAATGACACCAATATATTAGTCCAAACTTCTGGGGAGATCTAATCCGAGGGGTGTGTTGTTTTGATATAGACTGCTTACTTGGATGTATACTACATCCGCATTCCATATTCCATCATTCCTGGCTCCGGGATAAGTCAGTAGTTATGATTAATCCCCTGTGTCATTCATCAGTGCAGCTCTGTGGGCAGAAACTGACCACTGATGAAGGGTTAGCGGTTAGCTCCTGACCATACGGCATCGTTTCCCATAATTTACTGTGCATGTAGATCTGTTTCATCGTTATGGTCTCATCTGGTTGTTACTTTAGTGTTCATCGTTAAGTCACTCAAAGCCACCAATGTTTTCATTGGGCAATAAGGAACCTTGAACCTTGAACCTTGATCACACCACTTCTTTCCCCTTATTACTGGGTGCCATAGAATGGCATGCAGTCTTCACATTGGTTCACA
>JAMWET010006842.1:102500-145000 GCA_024036415.1 Prochilodus magdalenae | reverse complement strand
AATGCTAGCAGGTAGGTTTCCACAAAAATTCCATACTAATATCAAAACTAGCTTCACACAGTGCACCATTAAGCTAACAATAACTTACCCATAGTTTAAAGTCTCGCCTCCCACAGCCACGCCACTTCCCAGGAGCCTATGCGCATGCACAACTGCATGAGCCAGTAGTTGAATGCTACACGGCCCCATCTCAAGGACAGTCTCTAGTCCTCCCCTAAAGGTGCCCCAACAGGAGTCCCAAACACCTGCTTCAAGTGCCAGACCACATACACTCCCCTGCCAAGTCTCTCAGCCAGGCTCTGCTGACGAAATTCGCCACTCAGCTTCCTCCACAGTCCTCGGCTAGGATCGCTCTTCTTCACTGTTTTGCCTTAGGGGCAGCATCTCACTTCTGACACCAGTGTAGCGCTGGTGTAGGATAAGATGTAGGAAACATAGAGGTTTAAGTGAATGCTCTTTTAATGAATGCCGCAGCACTGGAGAACTATTGCCAACTCTACCTGATGGTAGACAACTAACAACAACAACAACTTATTTACAGGTTAAAGTCTCTTTTACCCTGATTAAATAATGTTTGTTATTAGGCAGTTTAACCAATGCTAACCAGTAGCATCCATATACAGCTACTTTAGCCTCCAGTACAAAATCAAATGAGCTAACTTCAAACACCGAACAAGTCTTGGTTGACTCATGGGATGGATAATTGACTACGCCTATGGGGCTAGTGTCCAGGGGCCTTGGACTATAAGGTGCCAGAGAGGCTCATATACTCTTGCAATCTACTGCAGATGTAGAAAATTAGATAGCCACTCATATAAAACGGATTAAAGTGTGTCCCCTGTAGAGGTCATTTGACCAGGTGTGCCAAAACCTTTGCATAAGCCTTAAGACTGACCCTTCCCAGGGTCTTGTGTGCCCTACAGTCATGTATAAGTATCAGAAATGTGTATCGCTCATATATAGCTCCTCGTTACCTGTGTTGGTGTAAATGGAGATTTGTGATGTCTGAAGACTTTTACACACCTATAAATCACTGTGAAACTACTGTTTGCTATCTAGTTTACTGAGAACATGAAGTAAGTAGAGGGTGTACATATCATTTATCTCTATAACTACAACTAACGGAACCATTAAAAAGCCTGTAGAGAGAAACATACTGGTCTCAGATCAGCACAGCACAGGAGGCTAGCGAAATACTACCCTGCATTAGGCTAGCTAGTTGGGTAGCTAGCATACCTGTAACATTAGGCTTAGCACGATGATAGCAAGATGACAAAGCTACCCTCACTTTGCTCATTTCCAGCTACATTAGCTTAGCATCGTAGCTCCAGTGAAACACGAAAGAAGCTAACTTCAGACACCAAACAAGTCTTAGTTGACTCATGGGATAGATAACTGAATACGCAGAGGGGGCTTGTGGCCAGGGGCCTCTATGGGGCCCAGAGAACCTCACATCCTTTGGATAATCTCCTACAGATGTAAACATGAACAAGTAGCTACTGAACACACACAAATAGTGCATTTAGTTGTGTTCTCTGGAGACTGTGTTAACATGTCATTCGACCAGGGGTGCCAAAACTTTTGCATCCAATTTCAGACCGATCTTTCCAGGGGTCCTATGTCCCCGACTGTCATATATAATCATCAGAAATGTGTCACAGATACAGATCTGAGCCATTAGAGGCTTTTACCTGTGGGATACAGATATCTCTTCATTACTGCGTAGCTTAAAGAGAGCTATGGTGACACATGGCCTTCTTCTTTATGCCATAGGGAACCACATTTGAAAGCTCATGGAAGTATAAAGAGGCCTGCAGAGAGTCAATAAGGTCTCATATTAGCGTAGCACGGAAGGCTAGCTAAACACTACACGGCATTAAGCTGGCTAGTTGGGAGGCTAGCATACCTGGCTAGCTGATTTGGAACGTTAGGCTTAGCACGATGATAGCAGGAGCACAATTACCCTCACTGTGCTGCTGGGTAAAAGAAGAGGAACCAGGGAACTGTGCATGTAGAGGCAAAGGCTCTTTCAATAAAGGCTAAGGGTCCGGGGCTACCCCAACACAGGGAGGGGTCACATGGGAGGACACCACATACATGGAGGGTGAACAGGCATACAAGTACAAAACCCACCCTCACTGGGCACAGTTAATCTAATAACTCAAATAAACCAACAACAACCACAACAGAATGTCCTTATCATGTGAAAGTGGCATGGCTACTGCCGCCATGCTTCACAGGGCAGCCCCCAACACACCTCTTTCAACCCACAGGGGCCCAGAGCATCCACAGAGACCCTCTCTTTCAGCGCACTGCCCTTGCTGTGCATTGCGGCACGCTCCACATCCATGAGTAGCCCTCCCCCACCACTGGTTCATCAGTCTCGCCTACAACAAAGCGGTCATGACAGCCACCAGGTCCCTTCCGTCCAGCATGCACCATGTCCATCAGCTGCCACACATGCTACAGCATGCGGAGGCTGTCCCAGCCGGCCCAAACCCCCCAGTCCATAACCTCACCAGACAAAAAGTGAAGTGACACCCCCACCAGCACCAACAACAGCTGTGACTGGATTTGGCATGGACTGGACAAGTTTCTGGATGTAGGCCACTCATGTGTCTAAGAATTGGTCAGTTGGTCCCAGATTTGGTGGATGCCTTCCCTGGCACACTTCCGAGGAGAATTCCCTGTAGACTGGGATTTTAGCCACTGCTGGTAGACCCGTATGACCGTACGCTTCCATACACCTGCAGATTCAGCTACTTCCTTCACACTATGGTCTTTGGCCACGCCCACATGCTCAGTCACTCCTTTTAGCCAATCATTAACATCTGCTCTGGAGCGTTTACCACACATGGAACGAGACATTCCCTGCACTGTGGCACCTCTTCCCAATCTATGGATCCCGTCACTCGCACCCCGCAGGGATTTATAGCCCCATCATCCTTGTGCAGCGCCACCTGCAGGAGCCTCTAGTTACTACCACCTTTAACATAGAAATTATGGATTTAGCTATTATTGGATGACTGCACTGGCGTGTGTTCAGTGTGTATGTGTTCAGTGTGTGAAGGCCTGTCTGAACTGAATTGCCCCCTATATAACTAATAAACACTGTCTGATTATAAAAGCATCTCTCATAAAACTCCCCCACCCTCCACCACGTTGCTGTTGGTGTAAAGCCACAGCACCGAAAGCCTGGCCACTTACTGATGAGAGAGAGCTATAAGAGCCTAAACGAAGCTCGTTAACCTAATGAGCTCATTAATATTCATGAGAGGAGCACACAGATGAAGAGTTGGTTGGATTCAAAGGCAGCTCCAGCCTTCTGAACATCAATCATGTCTGATTGAAGATCACTGGCGAGTGCCTCGTTAAGAGCAGCGATTTACATAAACAGCTGTAAAGCGGATTAATCAATTAACTCCCCCGATTTACATTCCCAGAGCAGCGCCGAGCCCAGCGAGCATATCTGCCTCTCCGTGATCTGGAACTCAGTCCCGACACTCAACTCTAAGACTGCTCTTAATGTGACCACATGCGTTATTCAGCAGGAGCAGTGCTAAAAACCAGAGAGAGAGAGAGAGAGAGAGAGAGAGAGAGAGAGAGAGGGAGAGAGATGGGGAGAGGGAGAAAGAGAGATGGGGAGAGAGAAAGAGATAGATAGATGGGGAGATAGAGAGAGAGAGATAGATGGAGAGAGAGACTTCTGAGAGAGAGAGGGAGAGAGGGAGAGAGAGAGAGAGGGAGATGGAGAGAGAGAAAGATGGGGGAGAGAGAGACAAAGAAAGAGAGGGAGAGATGAGTAGAGAAAAAGAGAAAGAGAGATAAAGAAAGACGGGGAGAGAGAGAGAGAGGGATGGGGAGAGAGAGAGAGAGAGAGAGAGAGAGAGAGAGAGATGGGGAGAGAGAGAGAGAGATGGAGAGAGAGAGATGGGGAGAGAGAGACGGAGAGAGAGAGAGAGAGAGAGATGGGGAGAGAGAGACAGATGGAGAGAGAGAGAGAGAGAGAGAGAGAGAGAGAGAGAGAGAGAGAGAGAGAGAGAGAGAGAGAGAGAGAGAGAGAGAGAGAGAGATGGGGAGAGAGAGAGAGATGGGGAGAGAGAGAGGTGGGGAGAAAGAGAGAGAGAGAGAGAGAGAGAGAGAGAGAGAGAGAGAGAGAGAGAGAGAGAGAGGGAAAGAGAGGGAAAGAGAGAGATGGAGAGAGAGAGAGAGAGAGAGAGAGAGAGAGAGAGATGGAGAGAGAGAGAGAGATGGAGAGAGAGAGAGAGAGAGAGAGAGAGAGATGGAGAGAGAGGATGAGATTGAGTCAGAAGGGTAGCTTCACCAACACTGGCTGCTACATGACAAGTCACTTTATTAGAGTGCTGGGGCGCCGCGGTTCACTCCAGCTACACGCAGGGCTCCCTCTGAGGTCAAGGCTCAGCTAGCAGATCAGCCGCAGTGTGTGATTTAAGGTGGCGCTGCAGGGCTAGGGCTAGTAAAGGGCCTGTGGCTGGTACGGTCTTGTAGCCTGACAGGCTAACGGGGGTCTTATATAATAGGAGAAGCTGAATCAGCCTCTCTTTCAGAGGCATATGAGCTCAGTGGCATAAGTCCCTCTCTATCCTTTCGTCCTCTCTCTGTCCATCCCCAGTCGTTTGAAGCCCCACAGACAGACGCCCTGGACGGCTAGCCTTCTCTCTCTAGCAGCCACAGCACCTTCTGACTGTCCTGAATTCACCCGTCTCTGCTTCTGAGTCTAAGAGACCTGGGGAACACTTTGGCCAAATACAGGACATTAGCTGGGCTGTGACTGAGAGAAAGACAGTAGGTACTAGCTAGCATTGTTCTAGTCTCGCTGGACCAGGCTGGACCTCTTAATGAGAATAGAGGGTGACCCGACGTTCCGGTTTTCCTGGGACAGTCCCTGCTTTTGGTGAACTGTCCCCTCCTGGAGCTGTTCCTGGGAAGGTTCACGCTTTCAGTGCTCTGTCCCTGGCTGGGCCTGTCCCCAGAAATGTTCCAGGTACAAGGTGGGTGTTTCTAATAAAGTGGCCAGTGAGAGGAAGCACAAGGTGGGTGTTTCTAATAAAGTGGCCAGTGAGAGGAAACACAAGGTGGGTGTTTCTAATAAAGTGGCCAGTGAGTGGAGGCACAAGGTGGGGGTTTCTAATAAAGTGGCCAGTGAGTGGAAGCACAAGGTTGGTGTTTTTAATAAAGTGGCCAGTGAGAGGAAGTACAAGGTGGGGGTTTCTAATAAAGTGGCCAGTGAGTGGAAGCACAAGGTGGGTGTTTCTAATAAAGTGGCCAGTGAGTGGAGGCACCAACCAGGTGTTTCTAATAAAGTGGCCAGTGAGTGGAAACACAAGGTGGGTGTTTCTAATAAAGTGGCCAGTGAGTGGAAGCACAAGGTGGGTGTTTCTAATAAAGTGGCCAGTGAGTGGAAGCACAAGGTGGGTGTTTCTAATAAAGTGGCCAGTGAGTGGAAGCACAAGGTGGGTGTTTCTAATAAAGTGGCCAGTGAGTGGAAGCACAAGGTGGGTGTTTCTAATAAAGTGGCCAGTGAGTGGAAGCACAAGGTGGGTGTTTCTAATAAAGTGGCCAGCGAGTGGAAGCACAAGGTGGGTGTTTCTAATAAAGTGGCCAGTGAGTGGGAGCACAGGGTGGGTGTTTCTAATAAAGTGGCCAGTGGAACCTTGAGAAGCTGGATGATACAGCATACCGCTATGCTCTGAGGGTCCTGCATGTCCAAGCCGGATCAGCTGCACTGCCCAGCTCACTGAAGCATTCATGTTTGCCCCCGAGTCATATCCGTGTCACCAGTGCCTCTACTGGGGAAGAGTCAGACATTTGATTCCTGACACCACAGCAGCTACTGCCTGCCCAGCCCAGCTCCCAGTGGAGTGGTCTTCTTATGGACATGTAGACAGATCAGCTGAGTCAGGAATGTTTGAGCAGGACAACCAGACTAAGAAGCAGGAGTGAACAGGGGTCCGGTCTTATATGTAATGAGACCCCTGTGACTAAAACATACCCAACAGTGTGTAGCACCTCCACCAGCACCAACAAGCTGTGGTTGGATTTGGCATGTACTGGACAGGTTTCTGGATGTAGGCCACATCAATGTTCAGCCACTCTTCCATCTAAGAGTTGGTCAGCTGGGCCAGATTTGGTGGATGCCTTCCCTGGCACAATTCCGAGGAGAATTCCCTGTAGACTGGGATTTTAGCCACTGCTGGTAGACCTGTGTGACAGTACGCCTCCATACACCTGCAGATTCACCTACTTCCTTCACACTATGTTCTTTGGCCACGCCCACATTCAGTCACTCCTTTTAGCCAATCATTAACATCTGCTCAGCATTTTCCACACATGGAACGAGACATTCCCTGCACTGTAGCACCTCTTCCCAATCTGTGGATCCCGTCACTCACACCTCACAGGTATTTGTAGCCCCATCATCCACCTGCAGGAGCCTGAAGTTACTACCACGTTAAACTTGCAAAGGGTCTCATTCCCCAGTAGCATCTTAGTTCAACAATGATACTTCAATGGTGAAGCGAGCATCACTCTGAACACTCCCTTTACCAGCTAGGGTGATTGTAACACTGAGGTGCTTCAGGAAACCCGGACCCAGGTCGGGGTCAGGCTGACTGAACATGCTGGATTGGATATCAGAGGGAAAAGAGAATCCCACAACAGCTCGCAACAGCCCACAACAGTTAGATCTCATTAGGAAACCCTCTGGAATCAGTCCCAGAGACCTGTTAAAGGGCACCGGGTATGCTTTTCCAGTCTTCCCCTTTTCCTTTAGTGTGTTGTGTAGCTCGTTGTGCATGTAAACAGTCTACAAAGTCCAAAGTACACACCGGACGAAGAACCTCCCTCCCACAGGACCACTCTTCTCAGCTGCCTGATTGGAATTCCAGCCCATTCCGTTGTTACAAGGTGATGTCATCACATATCAGCAAGCTTGGCACGCCCTTACACAACACAAGGGGGCTAAACCAGTACAAGCTGACCACTCTGGGACGTCCTGCTCCAGTCTAATCTGGATTCTGGATCATACTGATACAGCTGAACTGATGCCCTTGTAGGAACAGGCTCTGATGTGTGGGGGCGGATCTTACAGCAAGATGTCTATCTGGCGGAACACAGTGGGCGGGCTGACCAAACAGAGCACACTGGACTTATTAGGAGGCGGGGCTTAAAGCCACAGGAGCTCTAACAGAGCTTTACAGACAGAGGGTGAACACAGATGTACAGTATGAGAGAAATACTGAGCTTATAAAACTATGAACACTGAAAATTAGCATAACTGGCCCCGCCTAGAGTCTGTGATACTGATACTCAACCAATCAGGACAGCAGCAGGAACCAGCAGTTCAGCTGTGGTGGTCTCTATTATGTAAGTTCAGTTCCTAATTGGATCTAATTGAACTGGAACTTGGAGGTCATCAGAACCGAACTGAACTGTATAACTACATCACCACACATCTGCCCCAGACTGACTCCAACCTGGTGTTAGGGGCAGTCGTGGTAACGGTCTGTGTACATGTAGTCCGGCGTCGCGCAGCCGAAGAACCACCGACCTCTACAGTGAGGGGGCGTTACCTGTTAGCCCCACTGCTAGCTGTGTTACCAGCAAGCACAGGTGACCTTTCAAATGACATAAATTCCACACACAAGAAGTTAAAGTGCGGTAAGCGTTCAGAAGTGTGCAGTCTGTGGAGGATGTGTTCACCTCCATTCGCTACTGAGGCTCCCAATCTTCTGAAGTTCTGTCCGGCCTCTTGGTCATGGTGCAGAAAGCAAGCTTCAGACTCCAGACATGTCCTGGCTGATTGGGAATGATGGGGGGGTTTGCAGTTGTGAGAATCTGATTTCCCACCAAATGATCACTTTTAAAAAGCTAGTCTAGTGGCGTTTGATGTTCAGCTCTCGGGGTCTGGGGACAGATTGCATAAGCTGGCCACTGGTGAGTCCCTCTGACAGCTTGACCCAAGTCAAACCAAGCCACACACACACATATCCCTCAAGACTCGGCCTGCCACTGGCACAGTGCACACAGTCTCCTTGCCCTGCTTGTGGTGCTCATTACTGCTCTGGCATTGCCTCAAGTCTGTGGATGGAGGGCAAACCGGGAACGCCAAGTCAGTATATGCTGATGGACTGAGAGAGAGAAAGAGGGAGAGAGAGAGAGCTGGATAAACATGTCGTTGTAATCAAGCAAGAGGGTTGTTGACAGCGATCCGTCTTGCTCTATAAAAGGACAAACCCTGGCTCTGAATGAGTCAGCAGTGGAGCAAAGCGGTAGCCACGTCCATCAAACGCCATCAGAAATAGCTGTGCAAACTCAGAAGGAATCAACCGACAGGAATGAAACTTGGTGGGTAGGTTTGACACTGGGAGGCATGCCAGTGATTCAAGTTTCAGGTTTGGCCATGCATGTGATGTAAGCAAGGACAAGCCTTATTGCTGTATCGTTGTCCTTCCCCCTTCCATATATCGTTGCTGTCCAATGAAAAACAACTATGTCCACTTTTGTCCATTTTGACTTTTACGCATCATTTGAAAACAGCAGCTGCCGTTTACACTGTGTGAGAATTGCATGATGAACGGACCAACAGAAATGGCCCAGAGGTGCGCGGAAAGACGTCTGGTTCCATTGACTTCCATTGAAATTAAAAGAGGTTTTTGGCCTCTCCTGTAAAGTTGCCGTTTTGGAGATTTGACTTGTTTGTCTTTGGACAGCGACGACATGAATTGACTGTAGTATCAATATTTCAGCTACTAGAAACATCATGTGGGGAGTCTAAACACTGTAGCAGTGTGAGGTTAAGATGCACCTGATTAGAGCCATGGGTGTTAGGTTGTGTACGCAACGGAGCGCATTCGTGTGTGTGGAGCATTGATCGGTCAATTCAGTAGATGCATGAGGTCACAGTAGCTCAAGATTTAACCATAGCCCTACAGTCAGCATGGATAGCAGCCGGCACAGAGGCCGAACTTCCAGAGAAGTGCTCGTCTGTCGCGCTCAACAGGCCATAAATGAATAAGATATGAAGAGGACCTCGAGCGTGGTGTTTAGATTTGAGCACTATCCTGCTTTGTTTTGGAGGGGAGGAGGTTGCGTAAGAGGACTCTCTGGGGCTCATGTGTCTCAATGCAAAACCAGTGACACGGTCCAGACTGCGTTTCAGCTCGGTCGTGCTCTGTAGAGTCATATTCATATCATCCATATAAGCAGATCAGAGCTTTATTATATTACATGTGTTGTTCTCAATAGTACAGTCACATTAGTACGTTAAGGCATATGAACCTGAACGTGCCTCACGCCAGGCCAAGTTAGACTGGAGCACGCTGGGCTAAAAGCTCAGCAAGCTGACAGTCAGGCTCGGAAACAGAATCCAAGAGAACATAGTACAGGGGACGGGCAGGGTCGTATATGAAGAGCCAGGCAGAAGTGAAAACCCAGTAAACAAGCAGAACAAGAGGGCTAAAGAGAAGTAACAGATGATGGTGAGGATAGGCCGCTCGGTGAGGCACCGGGAGCTGGTGATGCTGAGCGAAGACTGAGAGATCAGGGGTGTGTAAGCCAACAGAGCTAACGAGTAACAGGTGTGTAAAATCAGAACTCAGGAGATCTCGATCCAGGAAACGAGACCGGATTGGTAGGTGAGGGACATGTGACAGTGACGTCATTAGGTGGTGGATTCTGGGAGATGGAGTTCCAGGGATCGGGGAATCCCGGAAGTGTGAATACAGGATTTCCATGGACATGTACAGTTCAGGCCCAGAATTTGTAGACAACTCTACTTTTCTGGGAAGGCTTTACATTAGATGTTGACCATTGCTGTGGGAATTTGATTGAGCTTAAGTAAGGTTAGGTATAGATGTTGAAACATTGCTGTGAGGATTTGATTGAGCTTCAGTAAGGTTAGGTATAGATGTTGAAACATTGCTGTGAGGATTTGATTGAGCTTCAGTAAGGTTAGGTATAGATGTTGAAACATTGCTGTGGGGATTTGATTGAGCTTCAGTAAGGTCATGTATAGATGTTGAAACATTGCTGTGGGGATTTGATTGAGCTTAATTAAGGTTAGGTATAGATGTTGAAACATTGCTGTGAGGATTTGATTGAGCATTAGTAAGGTCAGGTACTGATGTTTGATGATTCGCTCTGGATCATTCCAACTTATGCCATAGCTATTAGATGGACCCCACCAGCTCGATGCCGGGATGACACCCCTCTTGTCTGTACTTGGGACTGGGCATGGTGACCTTAGGCTAAGCAGGGTTAAACTGAAGTGTCCCAGTTCATTAACCCTGCTTTTAGAGACGGTATCTCCAGAATTCAATGCTCGTGTTGGCTATAAGTGCACCTTGGAGTAGAGCTGGCCCATACGGTAACATTTATTATTAACATGATGAATTACATCACAGTTACATGGCACAGTATACTTGGAGTCTCTACTTGAAACACTTTCCCACTGCATGTTTTATTTTACAGAAAGCGTAATTAGGCCTATATTATGGGATGTAGTGCTGCACCGTGTGTGGAATGTTGAAGTCGCTGGACTTGTAGGCGTAATTTTTGATCGTATTTTGAGGGAGCTTGGCTTTTTGTGCTTGACTGGGACTCTCCGTACCAGCCCTGGTTAAATCTCATGGTTAGTTGATTTTCTAAGCCCAGGTAAGTTAACACACCCTCTATGGAGAATAAACCTAAATATGGCAGCAAATACTTGCACATATTGAAAAAAAAGAAAAAAATGTTCCAGAACTTCTTCTTCAACAACAAAAATGATTTAAAAAATAATAAATGAAAACATATATACATGTATTTTTTTATTCTATAGATTTTTTAATTTTGTATTTAAGTGTGTACTTAGTTTCACTCAACAGTCAACAGTTAACTAATGGAATATGAATGGGTCCCCAAATTTCCTGCAATGAGTTTTTACTGTGATGGGTGGTACTTTTAACACAATACCTTTTATTACACCAGCGTTCCAACACCGGCTATTCAACCATTCATGTTTACACTTTCTTTAACATGTTAAAAAAATCAACAAATAAACAGTCATTTTTTATTAAAATGTGCCTAACTTCACTTACACAACCGCAAGGCCCTGTGCAGTCTGTGGCGCAGCTGCACCGTAGGGCCCGGTGAGGCCTGTGGTAGAGCTACACTGTGGGGCTCAGGGCAAATGATCCTGTCCTATGGTGATTCTCTCAGCTGCACTGACCAACCCGTAATCAGACATTCATAACAGTTCAAGGTCACAAAGTCACTGCTGCAGAAGTACGATGCCACCTCAGTCCATGACTGTTCAGCCCTGAAAGTATTACAGACCATCTCCTACACGAGTCTCCCAGCAATGCAACACGTATCGGTACAAACGGACCACCATTAAACAGCCAGGGCTCGCACGGAGAGCAGCCTACAGTACTAAGTGATCATTATATGCTGAATGATTTATAGTTATAGTATATTGTATATAGGGCTGAAAGATTAATCGATTTTATTATAAATTCATGATTTAAAGGAGTTCAGTATTTAAACTGCACGCTGCTGACTTAATCACAGACTGTGTCTCATATGAGGATCATTAACACAATATCAGAGCTCGTGAACTGCCTGTAGATGAGTTAGACCAATCAGAGGCAGCCAAACAGCTATATGCTGTGACATCATAGCCACACTACTGAACACGCCTGGTCCTTCAGCTGCGGTTATGTGTGTACAGGTATGAGTAACTGCTCTGATGTGTTAGCTGATAAGAGAACTATGACCTTAACTTCTGAAACAGAGCACAGCAGTGTTGTGTTACAGTGTCGCCCTCTGCTGGTGATACCTTCCAATGTCTACTCCAATTTCAAATGGAATAAAATATTACAACCAGTTTTAAAAATGATCAAAATTATAACTGTAAATTCAGTATTACTTACTTACTTTCTATCAGATCTATAAATAAGTAATGGATAGATAGGATATCACGTATTGCAGCAGCCCAAATACAAAAAAGAACAATAATAGAAAATGTACATACATAAAAGAGAAGAAAATGAAGTACTCTAATAATAATAATAATAATAATAAGCACCACTATGAATGGGCTGGAAGTCTAATTGTATGGAATGAAAGTAAAGTGACTATGTAAAGTATACTTCCTTAAAAGTATAGTTACCATGGAGAGTGTATGTACAATAATAAAAATCATAGAGCATGAATATTCAGCAACAGTGAGAACAGTGCAACTGTGTATTTCCACCTTTACAAGTCCTCTAAAACCGTCCAATCAGAAAGCCAGTGACAGTAACGGGTAGCTGTACACTGTGAACAGCAGTACAGAAAGTATCTTATAGGGCATAGACAGAGTGGCAGTGCACAGTGATGTGAGTATGGAAAGAGTACTGTGTAATGTCCAGCTGGTGCCCAGTTAGTGTCCAGTAGGGTCCCGGCACAGTGAAGAGGAGCTGTGCAGTGTGATCGCTGTTGGTACAAACGATCTCCTGTACCTCTCTGCTCCACTGTCTGACCAGAAGGGGTGTGAAGTATTGTCCAGGGTAGCAGTGAGTTTGTTAAGCGACCTCTTTTCGACCACCAGCTGGAAACCATCCAGTGGGCAGCCCAGCACTGAGCCAGTTCAGGACTAAGCTCATTCCTTTTCTTATGAGAGACTATCCTGAATAAGAAGAATAACACTCTCGTCGCTCAGTCAGTGTCAAACCAGTAGTGCAGTTGAAACGTCGACTGACTGTCCTAACGCTATAAGCCCACATGGCTGTGAGTGACCCAGTTCACTCATCGAATATCATGGTTAGTTTATTAGTTATATTCGACTGAGGGATCTTTTGATGTGTGAAATGCTGAATGGTACAGCTAGCCTACACCTCCCGTAGCTCTACTGCACCTAAGTGTGCTTAATCAGTTATCATTCTCACCTTTCCATCTCTTTCTTTCAGTCACGCTCTTTTAAAAAATGCCAAGACAAATTTGAATATGATGAAATCAGTGGGGCAGAGGGGCCTGGGTCCCCTAGGTGTGAGTGTATGTGGGTGTTAGTGAGCTGTAAGTCAGGGTGGGATGGTATTTTATAAAAATGAAGGTCTTTAGTTTTTGTGTTTCTATTTTGACTGATTATTTCTATTATTCTGTGGATGCATTTCACACTACTTGCCTTAGCTGTGCTTTTTCCACTGCTGGTGACTTCCACTCAACACTGGTTGATAGAAAACTGTAGTAGGACACTGCAAGCAAACCACAGCTCAACCCTAGATGGCAACAGTAGTCAGGTGTAGTCATACGGTCTTTATTGTTGTTCTTAGATAGGTACAAAGATACACAACAGCGTGAAGCACTACAGAACGTACGGTACACACACCAGGCAATAACAGAGAGGGCAGGTATACACATAAGAATGAATAGGATGTCGTTCTACTCCTTGTAAAGATTTCCTAACTAGTACTGTGTGCTCTTCAGTAGATGCTATTACCCAGGGGTCAGGCCACCACGTCAAAAACAGCCCTCCCGGTTTCCTAACTTGCATGTACTGAGGAGAAACCTGCCTTACCTATCAAACAAAGGAAAAGCAAATACATCCACTAACCAAACTCCCTAACTAAAGCAAACCAGGAGAAAACAAAGATCAGAGAGATAAGTCCCGGTAGCTGAGTGCCTACAGTGTACTGCAGGGTGAGTGCTTTATTAACAGCGTCCGCCATCTTTATGAAACTCTAAGCAAACCAGAAACAGAACACAGGTAAGCTGTTGGCAATGCTGTTCCTCCGGGAGGAATCCTTTTAAAGGTGCTCCTCCCCCAAACCCCCGCATCATCCTTCTCACAGCTTTGTGACATTACATGTAAGAACCCAGTGCACACAAAAATATACATTACAGAAAAAAAAACATGCAATATGTAACTAATGATTGCTATTCTCACAGATGCAGAGGTAAGGTATTATAACTGAGAGAATTAATAGTGGAGTCCATTAACAGTGTACTTAAGTAACTATGTAAATGTATTAAGCACAGTAGCCTGGGAAGTTTCATAAATTCCATTGTTCTCTATATCTCTTATGAATGCTGTTTAGGGTGTGCATGGCCTTTATCCCCACTCTTGTGATCCCCCTGGGACCATGTGGTAGCCCATGAGATTTTGCTCAGTGCATACTCCTTCATCATCTGTAAAAACTTCAGTGCAGAGCGGGTTGATTTTTTGGCTGTAGCGTTCTCCTTTATGTCCTTCAGTTTCTGAGCCCACCCAGCTTCTCCAGCTTCCTCAACTCGAGGAATCAGGAAATCAAGGTACACGACTGTGAAGGCAGAGTTTGGCTTTAAAGCGATCCTGGACAGGTTTAGAATCGTCTCGTAGGCCTCTTTCACCAGACTCCGCTTCTGTTCTTCAGCTTCAGCCAGGAGTGTCTTCAGTCTGCTTTCTAGTTTCATCATCTCCTGTTTCCTTTCTAGCGTTTCCCCAAGCTCTTTATCCACAGTATTAAATGCACCTTCGTCATAACGGACTTGTACTTGGCGGTTAATGTATTTTTCTTTCAGGTCTTTAAATGTGACCTTCTCCTGTTTCTGCTTCGTTTCGTATTTCTTGCCCTCTCTCTTGTGTTTGTTGTAGGGGCACCCGCACACAGTGCAGTACCCATCTTTCATTACTTTGCAGTCCTTGGCACTACTGGCAAACCAGCAGAAATACTGATGGCAGTTCTCCTTACAGTCATCACAGCGGGTCACAGTACGATCAAACACATAGCCACTGTCGACCAGTTCTCTGTAAGTTAACCTTACACTGAAAGAAAAATTTCCATTCTTCTCAATTTCTTTTTTGTTCTGATTGAGTGCTTCCTGAACTTGAGCCAGCTCCTTCTGTTTCAGCTCTGTGAACTCGATGCGCTCCTTCAAACTCTGAACACAGGCCTGGAGTTGCTCACGTTTCTCCAGAACACCTACAGTCAAATTTAAGCCTATTTTCTCACGTGATTCTAGAAATTCTAAAAATTTCTTTAAACTATCTTCCCCTGTTTCCCAAGCTGACTTAAAAACTTTCTCATTTCCCTTTTTCTGTTTTTCTGTTTGTTTGTGTCTCTCAGACTGGCAGTTGTTGAATAAGAAGTGAACAGGCTCATTGTCTTCATCATAACAGCAGGGGATCTCAGCTGCCCTGACAGCTTCCAGAGCATTAGTTGGGAATAATCCATCTGAGTGTGTGATGAACAGCACTATGATGTCCTCTATGTCTTTACTGAATAAGGAGAAAACTGATTCAAAGATGTAATGCTGAACCTCCG
Source organism: Prochilodus magdalenae (assembly GCA_024036415.1). Lineage (NCBI taxonomy): Eukaryota > Metazoa > Chordata > Actinopteri > Characiformes > Prochilodontidae > Prochilodus > Prochilodus magdalenae. Next base: position 129,716 of record JAMWET010006842.1, on the reverse strand, counting down.
AGATCCTGTTCTGAGAAGCTTTCAGTACAAAACACACAGCGTCCAGATCCTTCACTCCAGTTTCATGTAGAAATAATTCATGCAATAATTGAGCAATGTCCATGTCCTTCTCTATTCCCTCAGTGTGTCCATAACCTGGAGTATCGATGATGGTGAGAGAGGAGCGTTTCTCATCTGAAATGATCTCATACACAGTGACTTCTGATGTTTTAGATTCTGATTCATTTCTCTCTTTTTCTTCTTCTGTGATCTCAAACCACACCTTATCCTCAAACTTCACCCCCAGGAAGAGGTTGACCATGGTGTTGATCACAGTGGTCTTGCCTGTTCCAGTTTCTCCCACCATCAGGATTGTTTTGTTTGGCATGTTCGGATACCTCTGTCCGTTTCAAGCGCGGCGTACAGCGCTGGTGGGCCTGAGCTGAGCTTAATATTTTTCTTGACTAAATCATTTACAGTTGATGACGCATTGATCAGCCTGTAAAATCAAAGACAAAATAATAGTTTTGTATTCACTGTTCTTATTTCTGTATTCAATTAGTTCTAAAATGTAAAAAAAAAATACAAATAACACAAACCTAATTTACATTTTTCACTTACCTTTGAGCCATGATGTGAATATGTTCATTTACCACAGATCACCAGATGTAGAATATGCTCAGTGACCTGTTAAACAAAAGCAAATCATATTTTAAATCATTCAGATTCTACTGCTTTCATTTACAGTAGAACTATACTCCAGAGATTAGTAGTAATTCATTATAGACAGAGTGATAATAAAAAGCTAGGGATGCACCAAAATGGACAGTTTAGGCCAAAAAAAATACATAAATAAAAAACATTTGGCTGAAGGACGAAAACCAAACAAGTTTTTTTTTTAGTGTTTCATAAATTTTGCCACTTTTTTCACCACTGTATGAATTATATAGGCTAAAAGGGGGGAAAACTAAACTGCAGATTAAACATACTTACAGAACATTCCAGCAGACACACCTACAAAGCACTATATGACCAAAAACCATCCCAGCTGACACACTGCATTTGCAAGGAGCGCCTCCCTCCATGCTGGCTGCGATTTTATCACAGTGTTGTAAAAGTGGGGTTTGTGTTTCTTTAAGGAAGATGTGGGCCTGAGCCCCGACAGCAAGAGCAAGAGAGAGCCAGACAGAGAGAGTGTGTGTATGATGATAAGCAGTTACGTTTGGAAATTAAACCAACAGTGAATTGTTTTTTTTTGCCATTTTTGGCCCGATAATTTTGGTTGCTAGACATTCGGTGCAAGCCAAATAAAAAGCACAGAAATCAAAGTGAATAGATTCCATGGAATGTCTAACAAAACAAAAACCTGACCAAGCATAATATGAAGCCTGATGTGAAACACTAGAGTTTGGTCAGAAATATAAGGAGAATTTGTTGAAAATCTAAGGCAGATTTTTATAGATGGTGTATAAAATATAGCCAATACAAAGTGAAACAAAATTACCCCTGGTGTCGGTCCTCCACACATATGACCACACACACATCTGTTAAACCAGCATGCCAAACGAGCGACACTGGCACTGAAAGTTTGTTGCTAAGTTAAACTACAGCATCTCAAAAGAAAACCAAAGGACAGTCATTGTGAAGTACCTTGGTACTGAGATCAACCCAGCAGGTAACTAACAACTTGGGTGCCTCGTTGGTTTTGTATGCTTTGGTTTGTCTTCAGGAGAAGAAGGTATATCTTTCAGTTCAGGTAAAATTCACTCTTCAGACCATAAATCACCTCCAACATACGTAGTGATTTTTGGTTCGTGCTTTTCTCTCGTACCTTAGTCTGAACTAGTACAGTACAGGCTCCTCACCACACAAACATCAAATATTAAACCAACTTTGCTGCAGTCCAGAGCAGAAAGATGGCAACATTAGTGGTTAAACAATATCAAATACGGCTGTGACTGCAGGTTTAACTTACCTGTGAAACTTGTATGTGTAAAAAACGGATATCAGTTCTTCTAGGGTAGGAGCTGGCTCTGAACAACTTCCAACACAGAAAGAGCAGAACAGTCGGATGGTGTCTTCTGATGGTGACTCCTGCGTGAAGTCTACACCAGGGATGTGCTGCAGTGGATTTTTAAAGACCCGGTTTACCCCATCGAGCTCTCATAAAACTCATGATTGGCTTTACCGTATTGCGCAAATGATCACGTGATTTCTCAGAATGGGGGGCTTTTCCCACATAGCACGCATTTATCAGTCCACTGGTTTGATAAAATTGCCACCCTAAAGACTGCTTGCCAATGCTGGTCCACCCAGATGCCTGTCCTACATACAAGGTGTAACTAGCATTTAACCTCTGCAAATAGATTTTAAATACAAACACATTTTTATTTCAAAGGACAAATACTACAAGCAACTGAAAAAAACAAACGACCAACAAGATTTAGTAGAAAACGTTGCTGCAAAAGGGTGACAAGGGAAAGAGTTGTGCCAGTTTTGAAACGAACGCAAACTTGAACTCTATTAAACTTTCAGTTCATGATGAAATGCTTTAGCCAGCAAACACGGATACAATCACACAGCATGGCTGCTACTTACTGATAATAAATGTGGAGCTGCTCCTCGCATATTGTCCAAGGTCTGAGAAACTGTCTAAAGCGAAATGTCCAGAGCAGGCAAATAACTCTAAATTAAGATAATGCTTTATAAAATAATCCGTTATTAATCCCACAGTGGGGAAATTTGCAAATTAAGTTGTCCAAGATCCTGTTAGGTGCTCAAGTTGGCTTCCTATCCGCCAGCTTGTTTTGGGAATTTTCCTTTCCACCTTAAATGGTGCTGCAGTTATAATATAATGCCTGTACAAGTTGTAGCATTTAGGGTGGAATGGAACATTTGAGCTGGTCGAATTGGAACTTTAGGTCTCATTTTAGGATGCCAAAATTGGTCCACCCATAAGACTGTCCTACATACAAGGTGTAACTAGTGTTTCCCTTCTGTGAACAGATTTTATATACAAACATGCTTTTATTTAAAAGGAGAAAAATTACGAGCAACTGAAAACAACAAAACAACTAGCCCTGATACAACATGATTTAGTTGAAAATGTTGTTGCATACACAGTATTATTACTTACAGTATTATTTAGTAAACTAATTTAAAGGTGTAAAAAAAAAAAAAAAACAACATAATGAACAGATGTTTTTCCTTTTTTATAATTTTCTTGGAATGTGATGCCATCCTGATTTTTGATTCTGCCCGGCAAAGACGGACAGCAAGGACAGCAACCAAGGTGGCACAATATTGGAATCAGTGGAGCCCGACTGGAAGACAGCCTGGCAGTGTTGGTGTTTACTGTCTGATTTGCAGAGAAAACTAACAATTTTTAATTAAGATGTCCAAGATCCTGTTAAAAAGGTCAGCACACAAGTTAGCTTCCTATCCACCAGCCTGTTTTGAGAATCTTCTGTTCCACCTTAAATGATGCTGGATTTACATTATGGTGCCTATACAAATTCAAGAAGCTGGTATTAATGAGGACCACTTCAGTCTCATTTCAGGATGAACATGTCTGTTGACAGATGATTGGGAATGGCATGAAAAGTGCTGACATTACCTTAACGGCCTGGAAAGGTACATATATGGTACATCTGCACCACTACCCTTTTTTCTTGTTGTTTTTGCTGAGCTGGAACTTGTGCTGGTATCTGTATCTGGGACACTATTTACAATAAAAAAGAATAGATTGGTTTGCAAATCTCATAGGCCCACATTTCGTTCACAGTAGAACATAGAGTACACATCAGATGTTGAAAGTGAGACATATTTCCCCTAACGTACCACATACCATGAACGTTATTAACTCATTAAGAACTTAATGGCAGCAACACACCTCAAAACAAGTTTTAAACCACTTAAAAGGAAAGGAGTACTGAAAAAACAGCTGGATGAACAAATTATTACTAAATCACATGATTGGGTATAAAAAGAGCATTTTAGAGAGGCAGAGTCTGTATTCGAAATAGCATTCTGCATACTACTCTTGTACTAAATTACTGGAAAAGTAGTATGCGGTGTGTAACCAAATTGTAACACACACCCCACTACAATCACTACACCCACATTAAACTCGGAATGGGCTGCGTATTGATCCCCAGTGTTACCAGCTGCCATTTTCTCTGGCTGAAGCAGGCTGAGAGCTGGTAAGAAACACCATCTGGGGGTCTTCTGTGCACTACAGATTTACAGTTTGGTCACATACTACATACTACTTTTCGGTAGATTTAGTACACAAGTGGTATGTAGTATGTCATTTCGAATACAGATATAGTCTGCTTCAGCCAGAGAAAATGGCAGCGGGTAACACTGGGGAGCAAAACGCAGCCAACTCTGAGTATAAATGTGGGTGTAGTGATTGTAGTGGGGTGTTTGTTCATCAGAATGAGCCTCAGAAAGTTAAATATACAGGTCTGAAAATTAATAAAAGCTGAACTCGCTTTAGAGGTCCGGTTTTAGAGTCAAATAGCCGAGGGGAGCTAACAGCTAGGCTAACAGTATCTCAGGTGAACTGAGCAGCGTTAGTAGCAGCTAGCTCTAAACAGTGGATACAGTAATAACAGCTCTGAGTATAAATGTGGGTGTAGTGATTGTAGTGGGGTGTTTGTTCATCAGAATGAGCCTCAGAAAGTTAAATATACAGGTCTGAAAATTAATAAAAGCTGAACTCGCTTTAGAGGTCCAGTTTTAGAGTCAAATAGCCGAGGGGAGCTAACAGCTAGGCTAACAGTATCTCAGGTGAACTGAGCAGCGTTAGTAGCAGCTAGCTCTAAACAGTGGATACAGTAATAACAGCTCCGAGGTAAATGTGGGTGTAGTGATTGTAGTGGGGTGTGTGTTCATCAGAATGAGCCTCAGAAAGTTAAATATACAGGTCTGAAGATTAATAAAAGATGAACTCGCTTTAGAGGATCAGTTTTAGAGTGAAAAAGCTGAGGGTAGCTAACAGCTAGGCTAACCATATCTCAGGTGAACTGAGCAGCGCTAGCAGCAGCTAGCTCTAAACAGTGGGTGCAGTAATAACAGCTCTGAGGTAAATGTGGGTGTAGTGATTGTAGTGGGGTATGATTTTATTAGAATGAGCCTCAGAAAGTTAAATATACAGGTCTGAAGATTAATAAAAGATATACTCACTTTAGAGGATCCGTCTTAGAGTGGAATAGCCGAGGGGAGCTAACCGCTAGGCTAACTGTATCTCAGGTGAACTGAGCAGCGCTAGCAGCAGCTAGCTCTAAACAGTGGATACAGTAATAACAGCTCCGAGGTAAATGTGGGTGTAGTGATTGTAGTGGGGTGTGTGTTCATCAGAATGAGCCTCAGAAAGTTAAATATACAGGTCTGAAGATTAATAAAAGATGAACTCGCTTTAGAGGATCCGTCTTAGAGTGGAATAGCCGAGGGGAGCTAACCGCTAGGCTAACCGTATTTCAGGTGAACTGAGCAGCGTTAGCAGCAGCTAACTCTAAACAGTGGACACAGTAATAACAGCTCTGAGGTAAATGTGGGTGTAGTTCATCAGCACGAGCCTCAGAAAGTTAAATATACAGGTCTGAAGATTAATAGGTCTAGATGTGCCAGACCCCAGGGTTCAGAGACAGGGTGGGCTACAATATCACGTGATTACTATGAAGTTCCAGCTGATATTTATAGACATTATGATAACTATTATGAGTCCACAGCCTCATGTATTCATTCATATGGCTGGTAATCTTTGACCGGTTTTAGGTGACTGATGAAACGCAGAGCACATTTAAAGTTGACATGCCACAGTGTTGCCCTCTGCTGGTTGAGTCCTTCAATTACATAGCACTTCACATACCTATTATAAAATAACTGCACACACACATAAACTTCCACACCAGAAACAAGACTGTTGGGTCCTGGCAGGGCATTTCTGACAAGGAAGCAAGCAAAAATCCTAAAAAAAGGGTCTCTAAAGAGCTTTTAATTTACAAATTTGCCCCTTTTGGTTTAACTGCTTAAAGAATTAACTAAGATATTAAATAGATAAAACACAGAAACAGAAAAAAAAAACTTTTAATAAAAGCATTCAAAAGGATTCATACTTTTTTAGCGATAAATTATAAAATATTAATATCTGTAACATGGTAAGATGAGAAAGGTGGATTGAGTTTTAACCGGTCCCTTATTAGAAGTGGATATCGGATTCGATATTAATGAAACTGGCTGGATCGGGTATTAGGCCCTGGTCACTGTGATCACAGACCAGCACTACAAGGTGAGCTAACGGTTCCCAGTAGAGTAAACTACTTCTTCCTCTCACCAGCATGAGTGCGCTCTGCCTCTGGCTAGTCACGAGAGGCATGTGCACGTGAACAGAGCAACCACTGGCACTCTCAGGCAAAAGTAGGGTGAGCTGCGGGTGTTAGCATTTGCCGCTGGAATGCTCATTGGTTGCCCTTTGTCTCCCCCCAGTGGCCAGAGGTGGATCTGCAGGAACCCGAGACCTTACAGTAGACTTACGAACAGGAACAACAACTTGGAGTGAGCCAGAATCAGCTGTATGAGTGAGCTTAGTAACGTTCATGTCAATCCTGGTGCTGTACATCGCTTCAACATGGTGGAGTATACGGTTTATTCATACTAAAATGAAATCGGACCGATACCGAGTATCCACACATATGCAGAGTTTATGTATCGGTGCTGGAAAAGCTGGATCAGTACCTCCTTACCTTGTACTTCTTCAGCTCACCTGCATCTCCCAGTAACACTATTGCCAGCAGTCCCTACATTTCTGCACAATTTCTGCTTTAAAGTGTAAAGTATATAACATTAATATAACGAATATAAAATATGACTCTTTTGTGATCTACATCTTAGGTTTTATTCTCAGTATGTTAAATACTGCATATAAAGAGTAACTACGTTAAAATGTTCCAAGTATGTTCTCTGTAGATGTGAGTTTTTGTAATATAATACAAAATCACATTTGTGTCTATTAAATTTAATCACTATATTATTACATTTTATAGGAAATAAATACCTCCAATAAAGCAACTTTTGATTTAAAGTGAAATCTCATCTGTAGTATTGTACTTTCGTTCGTTAGTTCTTCAACTGAGTGTTTAAATTTTCCAACCTGTGGGATCAAACTTGCTTCTATAATAAGTAAACTAAAAATAATAAAAGCTATCCAGAGCACACATTTTGAATTCTTAAAGTTAATAAAATATTAAATTTAAATGTGCCATTTTTGCCGACTGTTGAGTTTAACATGGAGACAGGGGGAGCAGTATAACATAATGCTCTATATTTGAGGTGGTTTTTCCCCATATGTTCTATTCAGCAAATGCTGGGTCATTGGGTAGTAAAATTCTTAAGTGCGTTTGGTAAAAGAAACTTTCATTGTGGGGGAAAAAAAAAAAATAGTTTCACTTAGAAAGTCAACAAAACAAGCCATTTGTCCAGGTGTTTGCTTACAACAGTATGAGACTAGAGAGGAAGGGGCGGAACAGAAATAGAAGTCAAGCCAGGGAAGAAGAGAACATTATACATTTATTATTGAACCACCCTTTGAAATCCAAAAGACTGGGAATCGGGGTCGAAGGAAAATAAAGAAAAGGAGAAACTCATTGCACTACTTAGTAAAGCGTTACTAGTAATAACTCTCATAAAAAATGTACAAATGTTTGTTAAAAATTTTTATATCAAGCCTTCAAATGATTTTGGTTACAGATATTATACATATGAAACTACATCGTCGTGTTAAATGATACAACTGTGTTTTAATGGAAACAAATTAAAACCCATTTTAAAAAAAAAACAAAACCAGGAGCTCTCGTATCCGCTCAGGCAAAAACACAATAAAAGAGAAAAACAAACACCATAAATAGTAAAAATGAGGTAACTGCTATTGTACCAAGCAGGAGGGGAAGAAAATAGAAATGGTCGGTTTAGTAACATGACCCAAACGCGCCTGGAACCGATTTCAGAACACCAAGTCGGCGTCCCAACTCCGTGTTCGCCGAGGACGTGACGTATGACACTACAGTGGACGAGACGCTGGAGGATGGCTGAAAGGCATCTGCTGTTAAGACACTACAGGTTTCCAAGCTGACGCTACAACAGCCTTACGACTCCACACAGCCCAGCCATAGAGCCTGCTTAGTGCCACACGGTGGCCGTGGCGACCGCTCTTGACCTTTTGACACTTCAGTCACACGCCGAGTCAGAGTCTCTCGCTCTCTGGGGATGGTTATGAGAACCCTACGAGTGTTAACGGAGGAAGGGAGAGGAGAGGAGAGGAGAGGAGAGAAATAAAGAAGGATGCATCCATATGCCGCCCTCAGATGCTTCCATGACAACTGTTGCTAGGTTGGACAACCCTTACAGATACCAAACGCCTAAACGGAATTACAGCACTGCTAGAAAACAGTTCCTTCATACGACCTGTATCGAGTGTGCGGTCGTCATGGTGTGCCGATTAGCTACAACAGCGTGGGGTCCAGCTCGGCAGCGTAGCGCTAGTCTGTGCGCTACACCTTCTCTTCGGTTTGATTGGAATTTGTGCGAACCTTCAACAGTCGCCACACCTGAGGACACCTGAGGACTGAGCACGGATCAGATAGAGGAGTGGAGACCAGTCATTCAGAGCGTTCTGGTGGTAAGCGCTTCTGATCACAGTGGTGGTGGTGGTGGGAACCGGACGTCCGAGACTTCTGAAAGCTCCAGTAAGTTATTAGATGAACCGTTATGAGCACACGGCCCCACGCCTCGCGTACGAACAGCTGTAGGGCAGTTATTGTTTTCCAGTCGTGCTGACCGCTCACATGCAACAGCTGTTTCCCCTCAGCATCTGCAATTGCACCTTCATACTGGCAATCACAGATCAGCTCAGACAGCGCCGGGACTGAGAACATGCATGTCCGTTTACCAGCCGTGCTGTTCTAGCCTGTGATTGGGCAGCCAAGCCAGCACCTGTAAAAACCTGACGAGGCAAAATGGTCCAACCGCACACTTGTGTGGGTGGGTTTGGATAGTAAACGAAATGGATGTGCAGACACAGGGACCCCTGGATCCCAACACCACCACCACTGTACGAAACCCTATTACACCAAACCCTCTGAGTGACAGTTCACAGCTCCACCTTTTAATTATGCAGAAATGCTGTTTATGAAACGCATCCTTCTTTTTGAAAGAGAGAGAGAGTGCGCGAAAGCGATCAGCTGTTCCTTCCCTGCCTTGTAGTGTACAGATTGTGCCTTTTGGACACTCGTCCCATCTACGTGCTTCACCTGCTGCTTACCGGCACGCCCACCACCACCCCCACCTGTGCTACCCGACTGAAGACTCATGAGTGCGAACACGTTCTGAAGGAACTCCTCCTCACTGAGTGTGTGGTAAGTGCTGAGTCAGTGGTGATCCTGTGCTGAACGTAAAGAAGTGGAGATTGAAAGACTCGGGGAAACGACAACAGTAACCAACAGCTTTCCTCCCCTGGCTCTCTGCGCCCCTCGCGCAGCTTCTCTAAAGCTACCACAGTGACAGGAACAGCTTAGTCAGGTACGCTAACGTGGCTAGCGGTGAACAGAAGCTGGCTGCTACGAGTTAGCATTAGCATGAGGCTAACCTCTTGGATTATGGAATAACGATAACAAGTCAGACTCAATAACAGGGCGTTGTGAGAAGCAAACGAGAGAAGGTCAGAGCACAAGTTCAGGTAAAGCTGTGAACGGCCATCTTTCATTTCATAACGAGGAACAGAACTGAGAACTTAGCCGCTTAGCGTAGCCTGATAGCACGACAGCTGAGAGTCTTTCCCGCCATTCCTGCTCGTTTCCGTTTAGCGCTAGCAACGTTAGCTTTGAACCCCGTCCTTAAACTATGACGCTTATAGAGGAACTCCCCCCGGCCTCTCTCTGTGGCGGGTTCGCTCAAAGCTAAAGAGGAATTTTCATATTACAAAAGGCTAATAAAATAGATTTCTAGGGAAGGAAGACTACATGGCTCTCCTTTTTCCTTTCCAGGAACGACGGAAACAGATGAGTAACCAAGAGGCAAAGAAAGAAAACGGCGTACTGACCAAAGAGTAACGGCAGGAAAGCCAACGTAATCCGATTGTGCTACATTGGGAGCACGGCCGCTGCCCCTCGTTAACCAATCACGCGCCTAGCTAGTGATGGCCAATCAGAGACCAGAACAGAAGCAGTGAGAGCGGTAAAGCCAGTGTTCTGTACCACACATACAGGATAAATAACACACACGAGTAACCAACACACGTGCAAACACACTCTCGCACCCGCACACACACTCTCAAACTCACGCACCTCACAGTATTCCAATTCTATAAGACTGCTAGATCATAATTGAGCAAAAACCCCACCCAAAAAAAAACAAAAAAAAAAAGCCCAACTTTATATATAGATACAATTTGCCATGATTTTCCTCATTTCTGGAATAAAAAGAACACGATTTCCTTTTTTAGAAAACATGTATGAACGGTGTTATTCTGTCCCTCTATATTGATACATACATATATATAGATATTTATATAGAACTTTTTTATTGGTAGAGTATAAAAAGCACATGCACACGTTTGTCCACTTCCTCTTACAAGCTACCTTCACACCACCGGTGTGCTCACATGCTAGGGAATGTTAGTACACGTATCTGAACACGCACGCACACACACACGCTCCTGTACTCACGCAGGCGTACAACGAAGACCGTGCCCACCCTGTACCCACCCGAGATCATAACCAAAAAAAAAGAACGACATGATCAGAGAAATGGCAGTGGCTGGAGTGACCTAATCCGACAAAGGAAAAACTAAACCATACGGCAACAACAAAATCAACCTTCATACGAACCACTATCTTTGGACTCATGGGGTTAGTAACCATAGCAAACGGAGACGTGTGTGTGTTGGTGTATGTGCGTCAGTGTGTATGTATCTGTGCTTGTTTGGGATGATGCTGAGCACAGCGCGAAGGGAAGCTCATCACTGAACCTGTGTGTGTGAGAGAGTGACGGGGTGGGGTCGTATGAAAGGAAGGTTCGACTCTATGCAACAGGAGACGAGGTGAAGTCCAGTGTGTTGAGAGATTTCAGACGGTTTGGAGTCCAGCTGGCTGCACAGGGCAACGTGATCCTGGGACGAGAAGTGGGGTGTGTGAGTGTGCGAGTGTGAGTGTGTGTGAGAAACGGGCTGGGATTGTCACTCAGAATCCCGCTGGACTTCGGAGGCGTCCGCTCGGCAGATAGGGCAGGTTCTGTTAGCCTGAGGGGGCAAAGGAAGTAAACAAGTGTCAAAGCAGTGATAGCTGGGCAACAGCAGAGCAGCTGAACACCAACACTGAACACTAAACGTTAGTGAACATGAAGTCATACAGTAACAAGGGTTAACTAAGGTGAAGTAAACGTGTAACAGCGTGTAGCTGTTATCGTGCTGGGCAGCATGACCTAAACTCAGTATTCCACTTTTTCACCATGCATGACGTCATTTAGCCGTTTCGCTAAAGACATTCCGACTGGGAATGTCGTATCTGGAATCAGGTGTCTATCACAGCCCTGAATCCGTCTTTCTCCGCTGTGCTTATCGGAACCATGTCTCTGGCTGTAGGAGTTGTTATGGAGTTGGTCATCTCGACCCGTCTGTCAGAGGGAGAACCTCTAGCAAGAGCTTCAACAAGGGACGTTGGATTCGCCGGTCCTTTAACTCCGTCAGTTTGACCTGATGGTGCGGAAGCTGCTGATTTTAGGTCCATGCATTCTTGATATTCCTAAGCATGTTTGCTGCTGAGGTGGTGCAGCAAAGTGCTCGTGTTAGCACCACCCGTGAGAACTTCAGCTCCACAGCATTTGCACCAAGTGATCGTTTGGTCCACCTTCAGCCTTTTAACCCAAACAGACACGGCTCCTTTATCCAGCAAAGGCTCTTCCGGGTCATCTTCTACTTCAGTGTCCGGTTCAGAACATCCCCAGTCCATTTTCACCACGCTCTACAACTCCACTAATGCGTTCTATGCTTGTTTAGCACGCCCCCTGTGAAACCGTTTACCACCGTCCTGCGTTCCGGACACGGTTAGTCTACGTTCCTGTTTACACCTCCACCTCTGAATTCTGCAAACGGGTGGAACTCCCCTGTAATCACACGACTTGGAGACGCACTCACCTTGAGCCACTTGTCGACACACTTGGCATGGAACTCGTGATTGCAGGGCAGGACTCGCAGCAGCTGTCGAGACTCAAAGTCGCACATACACACCACACACCTGCAGACAGACAGACAGAGGTTAACACCTCCACTTCCTCGCTGAGCGGCAGCATATACAAACTTGTGTTTCTTAGAAGTGTGTGGGCTTCAGCTTCCTAACACCACTCACTCTGATGACAACCGCAAAACCGCGACCATGCCATGTCTACCGTGGGCTGGAGCACATTACAGTCATCACAGCGGTTTATGTATCGAGTTATAGTGTATCATTTTGTGCAGGTGAAAGCTGATTCACCAGCCTTAGCCACGTCAGGAATCAGTTACCACAGGACTAGCCTGTAACGTTAGCTGGGACCTGTTTATCGAGGAGACTGATTGTGGTGACCGGGTTTCTGAGGTCTCAGTGTGGCTAACATGTAGCGAAGCAGTCACAAACCGCTGGGTTGACCTTGGAGACACCTTGAGAAACTCAGAAATACTGAACACCAGTATTTCACAGCTCCAGACTTGGGAGTTAAAATGTGTTTAAGACAGTTCAACTTGTCCACCTCCGTCTTTCCTTCATTCTGAGCCTTCACTGCGAGGCTCTGTTTGGCTTTAGCTCCTGTGGTGCTGTTTACTATAGAAGGAAAAGACGGAGAGTGTAATCTGCAGCATCCACAGGCCTGCAGGTCAGATTCTCTAAGCGAGTGGGAATTCATGTGCTGTGTATGTGAGAGCAAGAGCTAACCCAACACTCATCATCTGGTCAGGAGGAAGTCCTAGGCAACGCCGTGTCTAGACACGGCTAAACCGAGCCCCCATTCTGGAAGCTCGAGCTGTGCTTCTGCCGGACGCTGATCCGTCCTTTGAAACTACTGCAATTCTGTTCATGAGGCGAGGTTGACCGAGCTAATGGAGTGTTGGCGTGCATGTGAAACTCACAGGGTCTGCTCGGACTGGTGATTGCTGGGGTTGAATCTGTAGGAAGGCAGCTGTTCTATATCAGCTTTAGTCAGACCACGCGGTTTGGCTTCTCCGAGGCGCTCCGCAAGGTTCAGCAGAGCCTGCACGCACACAGACAGGAAAGAAAGGGTTGGTGGAAGAAAGCCATGCATAGACAAACATATAGACCACATGTGTTCACTGCAGCTATCTGCTGGAACTTCAGCACATTCGGACCAGGAGTTACTTACGCTAGAAAACAAACATTCACTTCTGTTTAAATTCTGTCTTTTTAAAAACACTGCAGTTTAACAGAAGGCTGTAACGACTGCTACAGCAGTGCGTGATTTAAAGCCCGCTTCTTTTAACTGGTACATGGTGAGTAACTAGCAGGGAGCACGTCATTACATAGCTAGCATTACTAAACAACACCGTACCAGAACTTCAGACGAGCAGCACTGGACCTTTTAGTTATATAAAAAATAAAAATAATAATAAAAAAAATAAATGTATCTGGTGGTTTTTTAACCTTGCAGGTCTCACTAATGTGTCAGGATACATCTCTGCTGTATCCCATGTTGCCATGGCTGCCCTAAAACTGCCCAGCTTCGATAAATAAACCTGAAAAGCACAGTTTAAAAAAAAATAAAATAAAAAAAAAATAAAAAAAGAGAGAGAGACATTTCACCTCGTAATTCTCCACCTCTCCATCATCTACGTCCAGCTCTAAGCTGATGGCAGGCCCCACTGCTGTAGGCTGCATTGGAAGAACAGACCTGAGAGATAGAGAGAAGGGGAGAGAGAGAGCCATGTTATCACAGAGCTATTTAGAGTGCTGTATTCACGTGTACAGTTTTCAAACTGGTTGAAGAACAATCTAAAAGTTATAAATTTATTATTACATGCAAAAAAAAAAAAAAAAAAAAAAAATGAAGCTTCATGTTCTGTCTCCTATATGTGCTTCAGGTCTACTATAAAACACTGTCTCTTAAACTGGGCCAGCTAACAACATTATTTCCCCACCCTTTATTGCGTCACTGTATGCATTCCTGCTGGTACAACCATCATACAGCACCATGGAGCTCCAGTCTAGATATTCTGGACCTCGTTTCCAAAGACAGATCTAACAAAGGGATTTCTACTGGTGCGACTGTGTAGGCAAAACTCACAGGAAGTAAGGGAGGAGGCTAGGGTGATACGGGGGCGGAGGCACGGCCTGCTGGGAACGATAGCGCCGACCTGTGATTCGTCGAGGCATGAAGTGAGGATATGGCTGAGGAGAGAAAGAGAGAAGGAGAGAAACGTTAACATACTAGAAAACCCTCAGAGCAGCAGCGCTGGTTATTGTGGCTGAGGGAAACCAGGGAGACCTACTGGCTACCATGCACCGCATTACAACACCAACAGAACAGGACCTCAGGAGAAGTCCTGACCAGTTTACTCATTCAACAAGTTTTAGAGATCATCATTTCTTTCCAAGAACCATTCACCTGGGTTCTCTGAAGCGTGGTTCTCATGGTGCGCTAAAGTAATAATCGATAATGCACTACGGTGTAAATAGGATTACCCTCAGTGAGGGAACCCTGTAAACGGGATCTGTGCATTACAGGCAACGAAGTCCACTCACCACTCCGAAGAGCTCCTGGGGAAGGGGTTCGTGAGAGAGGAACTGAAGAGGGGTGGAGGGGGGCAGGGGGCTGGGATGGCCTGAGTGAGGGTAATTGAAACCGCCCCCCACAGACAGGTGATCACCCAGAAGCTCCACTTCGTTCTCGATCCTTTGCAGCGGCTGCGCATACAGAGAACATAGACAAGTTAAAGGAGTTCAGTTAAAGCATCTTCAAATCTGAGCATCAAAAATCTAATACACTAATAACATGGACGCCTCAGAGGAGCCTGCAGGGGAGGAGCCCGCAGGGGAGGAGCCTGAGGATGTCTGATCATGTGACTACGACACTCGGAGGAAACTGCAGGTGAGGAGTCTGAGGATGTCTGATCATGTGACTACGATACTAATAACATGGACGCCTCAGAGGAGCCTGCAGGTGAGGAGACCGCAGGTGAGGAGCCTGAGGATGTCTGATCATGTGACTACGATTCTAATAACATGGACGCCTCAGAGAAGCCCGCAGGTGAGGAGCCCGCAGGTGAGGAGCCCGGGGATGTCTGATCATGTGACTACGACACTCAGAGGAAACTGCAGGTGAGGAGTCTGAGGATGTCTGATCATGTGACTACGATACTAATAACATGGACGCCTCAGAGAAGCCCGCAGGTGAGGAGCCCGCAGGTGAGGAGCCTGAGGATGTCTGATCATGTGACTACGACACTCAGGAGCCTGCAGGTGAGGAGCCCGCAGGTGAGGAGTCTGAGGATGTCTGATCATGTGACTACGACACTCAGGAGCCTGCAGGTGAGGAGCCCGCAGGTGAGGAGTCTGAGGATGTCTGATCATGTGACTACGATACTAATAACATGGACGCCTCAGAGGAGCCTGCAGGTGAGGAGCCCGCAGGTGAGGAGTCTGAGGATGTCTGATCATGTGACTACGACACTCAGAGGAAACTGCAGGCGAGGAGCCTGAGGATGTCTGATCATGTGACTACGATTCTAATAACATGGACGCCTCAGAGGAGACAGCAGGTGAGGAGCCCGCAGGTGAGGAGCCCGGGGATGTCTGATCATGTGACTACGACACTCAGAGGAAACTGCAGGCGAGGAGTCTGAGGATGTCTGATCATGTGACCACGATTCTAATAACATGGACGCCTCAGAGGACACCGCAGGTGAGGAGCCCGCAGGTGAGGAGCCTGAGGATGTCTGATCATGTGACTACGATACTAATAACATGGGCACCTCAGAGGAGACTGCAGGTGAGGAGCCCGCAGGTGAGGAGCCTGAGGATGTCTGATCATGTGACTACGATACTAATAACATGGGCACCTCAGAGGAGACAGCAGGCGAGGAGCCCGCAGATGTCTGATCATGTGACTACGATACCAATAACATGGACGCCTCAGAGGAGACAGCAGGCGAGGAGCCTGGCCATGTCCAGATCTGTCTCTCTGGTTTCCTGAAGACTAGCAATGCGATCCTGACCAGTCACGCTCTACTGACCCGAGGAGTCTGGTGTCCAAGTCTTCAGAAGACCAGAGACCGAATTTCTTTCTCCGGTTTCCTGAAGACTACACTAAGAAGTCTCGTGCCATTGGAGACGGGGCATCATTCCCCATAAAGCCCGGCGTCCGGTTCTCTCATTTTCACCCAGTTAAGCCATGGACTGTTTCTGGCATGATCAGATGCATATCTGCGGAGTCTGTATCTCCGGGTTCCTGAAAGCTAGCAATGCAATCCGTTGTAAAGGGCACGGTCCTGCAATCCCCTAGCCAACACGTGTGGTGTGTGTGCGGTGCTCACCGATCGTGACTGTTGTGTCTGGAAGGGCAGGAACTGTCCTGGTGGGGGCAGATGGGGCGGATGGTGAGAGAGGTGTGGAGGATGAAGCAGAAACGCAGGATCGCTGGAGAGAAGAGACGGAAATGCGTACGGAACCGGCAAGTGCTGCACTGAACACGCAGGTAACATCTAAAAAGAGGGAGAGCATCAGAGCAACATTACTGACACGCTACTGAACATCAACAACAACTATCCCCATGTCACAACCATGTCACATCATGCTACGTCACCGACTGCAACCTGTCATGACCCCTCACGATCCGGCATCTGCTGCAGCATGTTTAATACACAGCTATGCCAATGTTACAGGGTCAAAGCCAAGCATTCCCACGTCAGTCAACAAAGGCAGTGTTCCATTCTGACCACAAGGGGGCAGCAGAGCCTTACGATCAGAGGCAAGGACCATGTAAGCTCTGTGTGGAGCGGTATACCTACCGGAGGCGGGACGCTGCAGACAGGGTAGTGTTGCTGGCCGCTGAAGACGACAGAGCAGGCGGGCACCTGCTGCTGAGAGGAGCATGCTGGGAGATGTTGCCCCGTACAGAGTGGAGGGGGGAGACCGTGGGGGGGCACCGGGTTCATGGTATACGATACAGGGACTGTACCCTGAGGGAGCTGCAACACACACAGACAGATACGCTCATATCACACGACACATCCACCAGCACGGTACCAGACAGAGCTAAGCTAGGACAGGTGAATGAGCATCGCCTCCTAAACTACGCCCTCACCTGTTCATGGAGGTCCATCACCATGGTGCCCTGTTGCTGTGGATGCAGTAACCGTGGCGACAGTGTAGGGGGGTGGAAGGCGCGGGGCTCTTCCAGGCCAGTCGGAGGGTGGGGGGGAGCCTGGCCGTACGGATGGAGGGAGTGAGGATGAGGAGGGTGGCGATAGTTTTCGTCCTGACCGCCGCCGGGGGAGCCGTGGTGGGGCGGATGAAGGCGGGACAGGCGCTCGCGACGGCCCCGCTGGCGACGAGCTGGGGGGCTGCAGACAGAGAGGGGCTTCAGTGTTATTGATCAACCCTATTAGTGTTATCACCCCTAGCAACATCAGAAGTTAAATATTAACGTCTACAGGATCATCATCCATATGAATCCAACGTGCATACACACACACACGGTTCGGTTCGTACCTGCGTCTGTGTCGTGCAGGCGTGTGACAGCGCTCTGGGTGGTAGGGGGTGTGGGGATAGGGGTGTGGTCTGCGGCTTGGAGGCAGCTCCCACGGTCTGATTGGAGGAGAGGGAGTGGAAGGCGGAGCCGCGGTGAGCTCCAACACGGACTGTTGGGAAAGGCGCTGGCGCTTTGGACTCGGCGAGTCCTCCGTCTAAAAGAGAGAGAGAGAGAGAGAGAGAGAGAGAGAGAGAGACAGAGAGAGAGAGAGAGAGAGAGAGAGACAGAGAGAGACAGAGAGAGAGAGAGAGACAGAGAGAGACAGAGAGAGAGAGAGACAGAGACAGAGAGAGACAGAGACAGAGACAGAGAGAGAGAGAGAGACAGAGAGAGAGAGAGAGAGAGAGACAGAGAGAGAGAGAGACAGAGAGAGAGGCAGAGGAGAGACAGAGAGAGACAGAGAGACAGAGAGACAGAGAGACAGAGAGAGACAGAGACAGAGAGAGACAGAGACAGAGAGAGAGACAGAGAGAGAGACAGAGAGAGAGACAGAGAGAGAGAGAGAGAGAGACAGACAATGTTAATACAGTAAGAAGTTTTTCACCACAGACTCGTTCATATCCCATACACAGTTGAGTCACATTATTATGACCAACCCCAGCTGTGTGTGAAATAATCCTCTTTCTTCTGATTTGCGTACGAACCCATCCTTGAAGACCGCGTTCAGTACGAATCTGAACTAGACTAGAGGATCTGTTATCATAGTGAAGGTACATAGACAAGAGGAAGCCACGACGATGATCAATTACAGCCAATTACCCCCATTCAGAACAGTCAGTTTACCAAAAAATAAGATCAGGGTTCATCGACTCTCTCCCCCCCCACAAACACACCCCCAGGACGGGGCGTGTAGAAGAGCACAGAGGTCCAGAAGCTGAGCGCGTGCGAGAGAGTCATTCTTGGTCATTGCTATTCCGTCTGAGTACAGTCAGTCTATTGTGCCTGACAGCGTTAAAGGCATTTCCTCTGACGATACGGCCTTCAGTCGCCCGAAGCAGAGTGAGGTCACTTCCTGTAAGTGTGAGGAAACCCTGGATGGGGGTGGGTGGTCCGCCGTTCAAAACACACACACCCCTAAAGCAGCCCCACACACGCTGGACAAAGGAGGTTCTCGCATGGACTCAACTCAGCCACTACAGCGGAGCAAGCCGACCTACAGCCCACACGGCGTCGAGAGCCGTTTCCTCTCGGCCCGGCCCACCGCTCACCGCTCGCCCTGTTTACAGAGGGTAGAGTAACGATACGGGCTGCAGGGCCTTGGGGCGGCTGTGATATGTAAATGTCGTATCCTGTGTGATGTAACAGTGATGCAGACGCGG
The DNA here is from genome assembly GCA_024036415.1 of Prochilodus magdalenae. Lineage (NCBI taxonomy): Eukaryota > Metazoa > Chordata > Actinopteri > Characiformes > Prochilodontidae > Prochilodus > Prochilodus magdalenae. The sequence goes on along the minus strand of JAMWET010006842.1, from coordinate 110,628 downwards.
TGTGATGAAAAGGAGTTCTTATCGGCTCCATCTACCCCACGGCCCTTTATTGGAAATCACTGACTCACGGGGAGCTTTCTCAACCGCACACACAGAGCTGGGCTGCCTACACAGGACTGCACATGTGCGTATTCATGTGGGAGGAGCCAGGCAGGTTAACCCACCAGCTGAGTAACACAGACTCGTACATACACGCTCAGACGCTGCGTCAAACACACACCCCAACACACTAGCACCACGTCAGTGTCACCGCAGTGCTGAGGATGATCCACCACCCACATTATACCTGCTCTGTGGTGGTCCTGGGGGGCCCTGGCCATAAAGGTACATGGTAACGTAATGGTGTGCTTAATAAGGTGGCTGCACTGTGGGTACAAGTGTCCATGAGTCATCCTGTTAGTGCCAGCACCATCATCAGGCGGCCGCAACACAGAGCCGCTACGACAACCACCCCTAACACCACGTCAACATCACGCAAGACTGCGATGGTGTCGTGCCAGACTGATGGGGTGACTCAGAATGGTGAGCTTGTACTTGGTTTCAGCTCCAGTCATTCGAGCGGGTGCCGTGTTAAACGCCGCACGTTGTTTCCGGTGGAGCAGAAATCCGAAAGAAATCAGAGTAAGGAGATACATGCACTGAGTTAATATCCAGCTCTCCTTATCGGATCTCCCTCCTCAGAGTTCCAGACTTCAATCCGATCTAAGAATCAGGAAGTGTGCGGTTTCCACAAGCACTTAGGTAATCAGATCTGATTGGATTATTAAGCGCGTGAACATGCGTCCCCTGTGTCTTATAGTCAGCACAGGCTGTACTGTACATGCCTTTGAGGAGGGTGTGGGTGGGTGTGAGTGGGTGGATGGGTGGGAGGGTGAACGAGTGCATGAGAAATGCACATGGGTGACTTTCAGAGGACATGCAGGCACACACAAAAAGAAAACAGAAACTCGTCACTGTCACGTCAAATGAGGCACAGCTAACAATGATAGCCCCCCCACACCACAACCACACACACACACACACACACACACACACACAGTGTGGGTGGTAAAGTGATCTCACACAGTGGAGTATTAGCTGTAGTGTGGAGAGACGGCAAACACAGGCAGACAGACAGTGTGAGTGTGTGAGAGTGTGTGTGTGTGTGTGCGAGAGTGTGTGTGTGAGAGTGTGTAAGTGTGTGTGTGTGTGTGTGTGTGTGTGTGTGTGTGTGTTTAATCACTAACAGGAAACAACTGTGGAGCAAGATCCAAGACACACACGTCTGAGTCAGGATATTCCCTTTTCCCCCTCATGTGTCCTTAACCAGTCTGAGAGTAAACGCTCCACACCTCCTCCATCTGCTCTACAGTCTACATATGGGGCTCCGGCGAATACGGACACGGAGCCACGCGCACCGTTATCAAGATACTGATTCTGATGACCCACGATATCAGGATTTAACGTGGTCCAAAACGACTCTAATACATATTTAGTACCGCAGGGCGGGAAGGCAGAGCGGCCCGGCCTCCTTGGCCACATGGTAAACGGGCAGAACAGTAACAGCCTAACGCTACATGCCAGACGACTCGGCACGGAGCTGCAGAGGCTCCTAATGGTGTCCTGTGATAATCCATCCCATGCAGCTCGAATGTCCTCACACAGTTCCTGCAGATTTTGAGGAAAGAAAGGAAGGCCGAAAGAAAGAGGAAATATATATATATATATATATATATATATATATATATAACATAATATAATATATATATATATATATATATATATATATATATATATAATATATATATATATATATATAATATATATATATATAAATAAATAGATAAGTAAATAAATAAAGAGGGGGGGGACAGAAGAGAATCAAGAGATGATAAAGAACCTAAAACATAGAAAACAGACAGAACAAAGAAAAAGAAGAAGAGAGAATGAATGAGGGGAGAAAGAGGGGGACAGCCCCAGGGGACAATTGGGGGTAGGGGGCAGCTTTAGGAGCTCTGAGGATCATCAACTACAGGGGACAGAACGTCCCTGAACACAGAAACAGGGCCCCCTTAAAACCAGAGCTACCTTAACAGGGCCCCCTTAAAACAAGAGCCCCCTTAATACAAGAGCAACCCCAAAAACAGAGCCCCCTTTAATACAAGAGCAACCCCAAAAACAGAGCCACCTTAACAGGGTCCCCTTAAAACCAGAGCCACCTTAACAAGGCCCCCTTTAAAACCAGAGCACTCTTAATACAAGAGCAACCCCAAAACCAGAGCCCCCTTAAAACCAGAGCTACCTTAAAACTAGAGCCCCCTTAACAAGGCCCTGGAACACACAGGACCCCCAAAACACAGAGCACCTGGAAAAGATGGCCCCCGGCCTGTGAAATCCTTAAAACACAGACCATCCCAAAAACACACGGAGCGCCTGGAAGAGCGTCCCGATACGGAGCGCCTGGAAGAGCGTGCCGATACGGAGCGCCTGGAAGAGCGTGCCGATACGGAGCGCCCGGAAGAGCGTCCCGATACGGAGCGCCTGGAAGAGCGTCCCGATACAGCGCGCCCGGAAGAGCGTCCCGATACAGCGCGCCCGGAAGAGCGCCCCGATACAGCGCGCCCGGAAGAGCGCCCCGATACGGAGCGCCTGGAAGACACATGGCGCATGTGAACACACGGGGCCACGCTCGCTCAGACGGGTCCATTAGTATGAAACATTGATGGGGCCGCCGGTCTGTGTTTGGGTGGGTGAGGGGCACAGCAGAGACAGAAATTAGGACAGACTGTCTGTGGGCATCACAAGAGGATCACAATAAGCCCCCCAGCCACACCACTACACCCCTCCAACCCACGCAAACCCCACCCCCACCAACCCATACAGACACCACCCCCCACCAACCCACACAAATAACACAGGACTCCTGACAATAGAGCCCGGGTTTAGAAGAGGCACAGCACTGAGCATCCCATCCCAAACCCTACACAGGGCTCATCATATCCCACATCCATCCCCCCGGCTCCTCCGGGACAACACCAGCCTCACACCCAGCACAACCATCACTACTGAGACTGGACTGTCCTAACACACAACAAGTCTCAGAAGGTCAAAACAGGCACCGGGGTCTTGCGGCTCAACACTTCAGCCAAGCTGGGAGGAACGCAGGAGGTCACTGGCGGCTTCAGTGCGCAATGAGCCCATTGACCCACCACAGTGATCCGCGAGTGTTCCGATGAGCCAGGACCTCCAGGCAGCGTCAACTACCCCTCAGTGTTAACAACCCAGGCCCGCCTGTGACCTTCTCACGATGGAGAGATCCACGGGTTGGTAATGATCAGCTCCCGGGATGGAAGATTAGCCCCCTCTGATGGTCTGGGGGAGTTTCAGATATGTGGAAATGGGTTCTTTGGTGGAGGTGATGGTAACACTGAGCAGCTAAAACGACCACGTTTGGCTCATCAGCTTACTGAGGAACATCGCATTCCCATTCCTGTATTCCAAGACGACAGTTCTTGTGTACACAGGGCTGCATGATGAATCTGTGGGACCACCTGGAACAACCAGTGAGGTCCCTGGAAAGGCATCCACCAAATCTGGCAGGAGCGTCTGAACACTGATGGGGCCTACATCCAGAAACTTGTCCAGTACAAGCCACATCCAGTCGCAGCTGTGGTCGGTGCTGGTGGAGGTACCAATGGTTCCATATAACCAATGGTTCTCCGGGTGGTTTTGAGGAACCCTACTCATCTACAGGGCACCGCACTCACTGACTTGTACTCATCCAAGTCTAAAGATAGAGAAGCATCAGCACCACTACCGGCATCAGCACTGATGCATCCCTACATCACCACGTTCACCAAAGATGCAGATACCTGATGCCACTGGCTCGTGCTCGTCTTCAAGTGGAGGCTCAGAAACATCTCGATAAGTATACCCAGGGTTTCTCCGTCAGGCGTCTCGGAACAGCCAAGAAATGCCAGATGTCTGAAGGCTGCCGCGGCACGATGCTGTTCACGTAAGCCCGCCGCGCTCCCCAAACCATACATGCACAGCTCTCCATAACGTAACCCCGCAGCTCCAGCGCAGAACCTCCGACACCTAAAGACATGTCTCGGCCGCTCCAGTGCGTGTGGGGTGAGACGACGGAATGTGTAAATTAGATTTTTCACAAAACTACCACTTCGGATTCGCTCGTGACGCACCCGTTCCCCGGCGCCCCCGTCCACGCGCTGCAGTCCTGATCAGGGCTATATATATACGAAGCCATTACTGCAAACTCGCTCCACCACTAAGAGCGCCTGTACTAGACACGCTACAAAAGGGAGGTCACGGCGTCCAGAGAATGACCATGAACCTCAGGGTCCCTCTCCGCTTCTCTCTTTCATTATTTTCCACCCTTTTATTTTGCCTCGCCCTCCCTCTTGCTCCCCGTCGGCCCCCCGGTCTCTCATTCCCTCTCGCAGCCAAGCCCATATCGAAGGCGCCTCTACATTCTGAGGCGAGGAGAGTCTGTTTCTGTCTGTGGGGAAGCTCAGGAATGAGCAGACACAGAGACGCACAGAGAGACACGCACAGAGACACAGACAGACACACGGAGTCACAGAGACAGAGACACACAGAGACAGACCGAGACAGAGACACACAGAGACAGACCCATACAGAGACAGACCGACCAACAGAGACTGACAGACCAAGACAGACAGACACATACCGAGACAGACAGACTGACCGAGACACACAGAGTCACAAAGACAGACCGAGACAGACACATACCAAGACAGACCAACAGAGACCGAGACAGACAGACACAGTCACAGAGACAGACCGAGAGAGAGAGAGAGACAGACAGACAGACCGAGACAGACCGACCGACCAACAGAGACAGACAGACCGAGACAGACCGACCGACCAACAGAGACAGACAGACCGAGACAGACCGACCAACAGAGACAGACAGACCGACCAACAGAGACAGACAGACCGAGACAGAGACAGACAGACAGACCGACCGACCGAGACAGTCACAGAGACAGACACATACCGAGACAGACCGACCAACAGAGACTGACAGACCAACCGACCGAGACAGACAGACTGAGACACAGTCACACAGACAGACCGACACATACCAAGACAGACCGACCGACAGAGACCGAGACAGACAGACCGAGACAGACAGACCGAGACAGACAGACGTCTTCTCCTGTGTGTGTGTGACATGATGGGGTATGTACTAGTTGTGTCAGTCTCTATATGTAGTAAGACTGGTCTGTTCTATACAGCACTGTACAAGACCACCCCTCCAATTTATTCCCCGTCAACAACTACACAGCTGTATCAGAGTTCACTCCTTCACCCAAGAGACCCTCCTTCAGTGTTTCGAAGAAATCCGTAGTCACACCCCTAAAAGTTCAGTCTTAGAAGCTGGTTGTATTTTCAGCTTCTCAGTGACGTCCCATCCCATCAGCAGCTTCCTGTGGAGCTTCCTGAACAGCTACACGTCCTCTCAGACCTCCACGGCGTTTTGGTGTCTTCCCTCAGTACCTGGGGATGTTCTCAGATCTGAAACGGGAGGGAGCTTGATGTTCTCCTGATGGGGATAGTGTGGGTTTGTGGTCCTCTGGGTCATCCAGGTGGTTGTTAGGAGTCTCATTTCCTCTATAGGTGTTTTTTTTTTTTTTTTGTGGCTACAATGAAGACCCCTCCTTTCTCGTCCTTGTGTTGAGTACCTACACTCAGAAATACTTCCTGGAAAATTGATTACCTGAAGGGTCTTTGACTACCGCACCCCACACACACACACACACACACACATTTTGTGATTTTGCTCCAGCAGCTGTGACGTATGTAAGGACCCATGTTGAATTATAATAGTCCACCTCCTGATAAAGCCCCACGCTAACCTCGGGACCACCGATCTCCTCAGACTCTGCGTCTCTCGTTTCTGCTGAGGACACCTAAAACCCCAGCCCTCTTTCTTTTTCCACACAGTCCACCCCTCTCTTCTCTTCTGCCACCGTTCTCTCGTTCTCACCCACTGCACCCCACAGCTGGAGGTGAAATCATTAACGCCTCCACTCCCCCATCTCACCCTTCCATTTTCTCTCCCCCCTCCCCACCTTCTCGCACTCCCTCACTTCTCGCCTGTCTCCCTCTCCCTCTGCTTTCTTTCCCTCCGTCTCTGTGTTTTTGTCTCCATTTCTTGTGCTCACACTCTCTTCACATTCTTTTCCACCCCCTTTCCTCTCCGGAAGTCTTGGTCCCGCCCCCCCTCGGGGGCCCAGTGTCAACCAATCGCAGGACGGACGTAAACCCTCCCTCCCTCTTCCTCCGACTATAAACACTGTAGTAAGAGAGGGGCTGGAAGGCGCTCTTACACCCACACCCCGACGTCATAATCACCACCAGAGCGGCTCCGGCTTTGAGGAACTGTAGGACTCGGCACTCGAGCGCATCCTACAAACAACGTAATCCAACAACACCAATAAAAATAACTTCTCCGAGGAAGGGGACGCGAGAGCGGGCGAGGCAAACCAGCACAGCCGCAAGTCAGCAAACACAGTTAAAACCTCGGTGGCCTAAAAATACACACGTCAGCTGCTAACCCAGAAAACTCCACTTAACCCTTTAGGGCCGGCGCTAACAAAGGCACGGTGGATTACTCTCACCCATAGGGGTGCGGATACTAAAGTTCCAATTAACACCGCACCAGTGCCGTGTGCAGTAGGAGGGTAAAGCCGTCTCCCTTCAGCCCCTCACAATTACCACAGCTACTGTGTGATAGGACCATTACCTTCCGTGCCTTAAGAACCATTTAGCCATCCGTGGTACCAGAACTGACCCCTCCCTGAGCTTAAACGCCCGCCCACACATACACCCTCATACACCAGGGGTCAGTGAGCACCCCTGCCTGGGGTGGCAAGGAAACCCAGAAGCCCATGTACTGGGAAGCATCTGGGACATTCCAACTCTGGGCTCCAACACTGCAGAGTGATGTTTGTTTACTTGAGCTCGAGTCTTGTCGCCATGCAGTAGCCGTCTAGTATTGGCAGCTCGACCATTCAGTCAGGTCACATCCAACCAATCTCTAAGACGACACGGCCTGTTGAATTCATACTCCGATCAACAGGGAGCCACCAGAAAACATGGTCCATCCTCCTCCCTCTTCACTCCCTACCAGTCCCTATTAAACATGGGAGCTCTAGCATTAAACTTCATCCCTTTACTTTCTGAGAGCATCTCCAGCGGTGGAGAGCAGCACCAGTATCTCTCTTGCTTCCTTGTTTGCTGCTGAATGTGGATTTTTGATGGAAGGGGGCAGTACATATCCCCATCACTGCGCTGACAGCTCCTTACATTAGAGGCCTGCTCTTACATGATCTAACCACCAGGAGGAGCACCTTCACCACGACTTGTAAGGGGTTCGAATATGCTGTCGGGGGCAGCTGCATAGCTTCTTCATGCTCTGGTGTTGGACTGATTCCACTCCTACAGAACTACAGTGACTCACTATCGCCTCCTCAGGTATAAAGTGGTATTACAGACGGTCCTTTAAGCTAGCTCAGAGACCTTTGGCCTAAACATGTGCAGGCACCTATTTAAAAACCGAACACTTGTTTGGTTAGCATGCTAATTTCTTGCTAACACTTGGAAGACATCCACATGATGGCTAGACGTCTGTGAAATATCTTCAAAACTGTTATTTCTTTCAATTTGGTTAAAAACTTTTAAAAAAGTGAATTCCTAAACATTCAGTAAAGCTATAAATCTTACATATGGCTCCTTTAAACTATTCATTTCCATTGCAATTATTTCTTGAAGCCCGTGTCGACACTAAACCTACAATTTCACTTTTTGACCTTAAAGCAACGAGCAAAACAGCAAAGCTGCAGAGTCCAAGACCGAATATAAATCTAATTACAAACTTACATAATGATCTGAATTATGTAACGTCCTCAAACGACAATAACCTCTAACCTCTCCCTGCGTTCAAGTCCAGCGGTAAAGAGCAAAGGAATGACTGAGCGAGCGCGCGAGCGAGCCGGAGAGGAACAGATGAAAAGCCAAACCACAGACAAATAAGCAGACCCAAAACAGCCTTACCTTATCAGTGGCATCTGCACAGGCCGGCTCTGAATGATAGTGATAC
>JAMWET010006842.1:70000-97500 GCA_024036415.1 Prochilodus magdalenae | reverse complement strand
AGAAATGAAACACAGTCCCAGTAAATCCATATGTGGAACACACACAGTGTTCAGGTCTTTAAAAATATCTCTGTCCACACATCTCCCCCAAACACACTCTCTGGTTATATAACACTAATGGACAGGAAAGGACACAGAGGGGGAAAGAAGGAGAGGAGAAAGGGAGGGGAGCAGAGAGAGAGTGAGCGAGAGTGAGAGAGAGCGCTCCAGAGCAGATGACCAGCCTTGAAGTGTTCGAGCGTTTCAGCAACCGTCCCTTACATACACAACACAGATCCTTACTACCACCAGCACCAACACCACCACCACCACCTTACTACCACCAGCACCAACACCACCACCTTACTACCACCAGCACCAACACCACTACCAACACCACTACTACCAGCACGAACACCAACACCACCTTACTACCACAAACACCAACACTACCAACACCACTACTACCTTACTACCACCACAAACACCACTACAACCTTACTACCACCACAAACACCACTACTACCTTACTACCACAAACACCACTACCACCACTACTACCTTACTACCACCACAAACACCACTACTACCTTACTACCACCAACACCACCTTACTACCAACACAACCACCACTACTACCTTACTACCACCACCACGAACACTACTACCTTACTACCACCACCACCAACACCACTACTACCTTACTACCACCACAAACACCACTACTACTACTACCTTACTACCACCACGAACACCACTACTACTACCTTACTACCACCACGAACACCACTACTACTACCTTACTACCACCATCAACACTACCACGAACAACACTGTCACAACTACCCTTATTACCACCAACACCACCTTACTACCACCACGAACACCACTACCTTACTACCACCACGAACACCACTACTACCACCACCACCACCACCACTGTTACTACCACCAACACCACCACGAACACTGTTACAACTACCCTTATTACCACCAACGCCACTACTACTACCACCTTACTACCATCACTATACACGGACCTTACTGCCACAAACACCACTACTCTACTTCCCCTCTTACCACGAACACAATACAGATCCCTACTACCACAAACACTGTTACTACCACTACCCTTATTACCACCAACCCCACTACTACCTTACTACAATCACTATACACTGACCTTCCTACCACAAACACCACTACTACCTTACTACTACCACCACCACCACCACCACCCCCCCCCCCTTTGTACTGAGCAACTACAAGACATGGTCCTGAGCCCCCCAGAGTATCAAGTAGAGGCACGAAACACCCAGGAAAGCCCACTGTGCTGCAGTTCATTACATCAACGAGGCTCTAGTTCTACCGACGATCGAGACAACCGAACATGTTAGCATACGGACACACTGCTGCATTAGCTGCAGTCCCCTCGTGAGGAACCAACATGTGGAGTGTAGATGGATCCGTGTGCTCCAGCCGCAGTGGGACTGGATAAATCGACAAGCTTGGACATCAACTGTCCTCACTCAGCTCAGCTGTGAACGACCAGGGAGCCTTACCGAGACAGAGAGAGACGATTCTCCAAAAACAAGACCTGCCATATTTCCCCACAGACTCACAGGGTGGGAGACAGATAGAGAGAGACAGACAGGGAGGGGGAAACAAGGAGACCGGCAGGGAGAGACTGGTAGAGGGAGAGAGAGAGAGAGATGAGGGGGAGAACAGAGGTTTCCTCTGACTGTTATTGATTTTTCTCTGAGACGCATCAGCTATTTCCTCCCTCGCTCCCTCTCCCCCTCTCCCCGCACTCGCCCCTTCCCTTCACCACCCATCTTTTTACTTTTGCCTCTTTCCCTCCTTCCCCTTTCCTGTCTTTTACTCACTCTCTCATCTTTCATTTCTAATGCCAGTCTTTACTAAAGACAACCGCTACAAGCAGACAATCAGTCATCAGGGTGGGGAGAGAAAGAGGGACAGAGACTCCCCGACCCGTCTCCCCTCTGTCTCCATGTCTATTCTCACTCAGTCCATTTCAGTCAAGCCCTGTCAAACATGGTTCTCTCTCTCTCTCTCTCTCTCTCTCTCTCTCTCTCTCTCTCTCTCTCCAGTGTGGAGTAGCTGGTTCTGTAGTCTGCAGGATTTAAAGGGGAACTCCATACCCCAGAGCCCCCCGGGCATACCCCAGAGCCCCCCACGGGGCATACCCCAGAGCCCACCCCCCCCCCCCGGGCATACCCCAGAGGCCCCCCCCCCACGGGCATACCCCAGAGCCCCCCACAGGCATACCCCAGAGGCCCCCCCCCACGGGCATACCCCAGAGCCGCCCCCCCACGGGCATACCCCAGAGCCGCCCCCCCCACGGGCATACCCCAGAGCCCCCCAATCTGGATATGATTGGCAGGGTGATAAATCATGGCGGTGGGAATCTGGCTGGTCAGGACAGGAAGGTCATTTAAGCATTTATTTATTTATATTTTCGGGTTGGGCTGTTCCATGGCGCTCGTCCCGCCAGGGTATGGTGGACCACCGGCCCGCTTTACCTCCAGCGACTAAAGTGGCCAGTTGAGCCCCCAAAACGGAACTGCTTCAGAGGTTGCCTGGAGACGGACAAAAGCAGCCAAAACAAATAGCCTCTTTTGTTATGAAAATGGAGGAGTGTGGGAGCGCGCGTTCGCGCGTGTGTGCTGGTCTGGGAGAAAGTGAGAACGAGTGAAAGAGTGTAGGAGGACACGGTGCCGAGTCTCACGCACCCAGCCTTCCACTGGATCTGATCAGGAGACGCTGGGAGGACAGCAAAGGTTTACTAGGACCCAAAACGAGTACCCCTCAGTACCAGAACACCGGCCCACCGAGCCTATAAACGAGTACCCCTCAGTACCAGAACACCGGCCCACCGAGTATATGAACGAGTACCCCTCAGTACCAGAACACGGGCCCACCGAGTATATAAACGAGTACCCCTCAGTACCAGAACACCGGCCCACCGAGCATATAAACGAGTAGCCCTCAGTACCAGAACACCGGCCCACCGAGTATATAAACGAGTAGCCCTCAGTACCAGAACACCGGCCCACCGAGTATATAAACGAGTACCCCTCAGTACCAGAACACCGGCCCACCGAGTATATAAACGAGTACCACTCAGTACCAGAACACCGGCCCACCGAGTATATAAACGAGCACCCCTCAGTACCAGAACACCGGCCCACCGAGTATATGAACGAGTACCCCTCAGTACCAGAACACGGGCCCACCGAGTATATAAACGAGTACCCCTCAGTACCAGAACACCGGCCCACCGAGCATATAAACGAGTACCCCTCAGTACCAGAACACCGGCCCACCGAGCATATAAACGAGTACCCCTCAGTACCAGAACACCGGCCCACCGAGCATATAAACGAGTACCCCTCAGTACCAGAACACCGGCCCACCGAGCATATAAACGAGTACCCCTCAGTACCAGAACACCGGCCCACCGAGTATATAAACGAGTACCCCTCAGTACCAGAACACCGGCCCACCGAGTATATAAACGAGTACCCCTCAGTACCAGAACACCGGCCCACCGAGTATATAAACGAGTACCCCTCAGTACCAGAACACCGGCCCACCGAGCATATAAACGAGTACCCCTCAGTACCAGAACACCGGCCCACCGGGTATATAAACGAGTACCCCTCAGTACCAGAACACCGGCCCACCGGGTATATAAACGAGCACCCCTCAGTACCAGAACACCGGCCCACCGAGTATATAAACGAGTACCCCTCAGTACCAGAACACCGGCCCACCGGGTATATAAACGAGTACCCCTCAGTACCAGAACACCGGCCCACCGAGTATATAAACGAGTACCCCTCAGTACCAGAACACCGGCCCACCGAGCATATAAACGAGTACCCCTCAGCACCAGAACACCGGCCCACCGAGTATATAAACGAGTACCCCTCAGCACCAGAACACCGGCCCACCGAGCATATAAACGAGTACCCCTCAGCACCAGAACACCGGCCCACCGAGCATATAAACGAGTACCCCTCAGCACCAGAACACCGGCCCACCGAGCATATAAACGAGTACCCCTCAGCACCAGAACACCGGCCCACCGAGCATATAAACGAGTACCCCTCAGTACCAGAACACCGGCCCACCGGGTATATAAACGAGTACCCCTCAGTACCAGAACACCGGCCCACCGAGTATATAAACGAGTACCCCTCAGTACCAGAACACCGGCCCACCGAGTATATAAACGAGTACCACTCAGTACCAGAACACCGGCCCACCGAGTATATAAACGAGCACCCCTCAGTACCAGAACACCGGCCCACCGAGCATATAAACGAGTACCCCTCAGTACCAGAACACCGGCCCACCGAGTATATAAACGAGTACCCCTCAGTACCAGAACACCGGCCCACCGAGCATATAAACGAGTACCCCTCAGTACCAGAACACCGGCCCACCGAGCATATAAACGAGTACCCCTCAGTACCAGAACACCGGCCCACCGGGTATATAAAGGAGCACCCCTCAGTACCAGAACACCGGCCCACCAGGTATATAAACGAGTACCCCTCAGTACCAGAACACCGGCCCACCGAGTATATAAACGAGTACCCCTCAGTACCAGAACACCGGCCCACCGAGTATATAAACGAGTACCCCTCAGTACCAGAACACCGGCCCACCGAGTATATGAACGAGTACCCCTCAGTACCAGAACACCGGCCCACTGAGTATATAAAGGAGTAGCCCTCAGTACCAGAACACCGGATGTACCGTTTGGTCAGGGAACAGAGCTGGGTGTAGAGCTGGACCAGGGCTTCCTCTCGGAACGAGAGCCCTGTTTCCGGGTCACCTTTCCCGATGTAGTCTGAGTGATCGGTACAGACAGGGAGACCCTCATCCTAGACCAGCTTCCCCACAACTCCTACAGACTCTCTGCAGAAACAACACTCCATACCACGTCGGCAGAGTGGGCGGGGCTAAACCACTGCACCAGTGTTTACCATGCACCGTGGATTAATCCTCCGCTCCCTCGCTCTCCTGTACAAACACTCTACTGGTTATGCTCCAGACAGAGATGTGGTGGTCTGCCGATTGGCTGGGCTGATGTAGGGGGACAGTCTACCACAAGGCCCCTCCTCCTTCCCTTCTGTCTGGCAAGCTGGGCCTGCTCTCCGTGCTTTCTGTAGAGGCATGTAAAGCCTTGTGCTGAAAGACTCCTAGATCGGAAGCTGTAAGGGGCTTGTTCTGTCTCTCTTTGGGGTTCGGGGGTCTTGGTTTAGGGTAAGGGAGTTAACTGGTATGTATTCTGTTTGAGGGGGCGGAGCCTGAGACCACTCCAGTAGTCTGTGGCTCCCATGAGCAACTGAAAACTCTTGGGACTAGTATTTAGCGTTTGCCGTGATTGGTCTGGGGGGCTGGCGGTAGGAAGCTAGGGGGAGACGTGTTGCAGCCTACCTTCGACCGGTCGTAACATGGTTATAAACAAGCGTATTCATGGTTGTGACATCATAACCATGGAGTCAGTATCAGTTTCAGATCTAGGTTTGGCTCCCGACAGCCAGGAACACCACACTGGCACTGCTCCCACACAATCCCCCTGCTACAGGCGGTCCGGAGTAACACTCCACCGGGGACACAATGCATTTACAGGTGTGACATCACAACCATGGTGAATTTAAAGCGGGCTGCTGCTGTTAAATGTATAGGAAGTGTAAAAAAACACTAATAAGGAACATTCAGTTGACATATACCCTCGCTCTGAGTGCGCCACCATCAGCGCCGTGAGAGACAGAGCGGCGCTGAAGAACAGAGGAGTGCAGGGAACTATTCCTAAACAAAGAGCGCAGAGGGCCTCCTGAAATCAAGCCGCTCTTCTTGAGGGCTCTCGTGCTCCTGTGTCGAGCTGAACCTGCGTCTCGCGCACAAACGATCTCGGCGGAAGGTAAGGCTGGGTCCACGGGCAGAGCGCTGGGCTCTGCAGGGCCAGCGAGCCGTTTTAATTGGGCTCGGGTCACGATCATTAATTAAACTAATACACCGGGCTAGAGCCCTTTATGAGGAGCAACAGCCCCTCATTCACATTCAGTCAATAACAGCGGGCCTTTCTTCCCCACCTGAATGGCAGAAAGAAGAGAAGAGAGCGAGAGAAAGAGAAAGAGGGGGGAGAAAAACTGAAATAAATACAGAGCAAGGATAGAGGGACCTCTTCTAAAGTCCGGGCCTGGCACAGTCTTCAGAGAGAAACCAGAGAAACGACACAAAACAGAAGAGCAGCCGGTCAGGAGTGCTTACAGGTGCCAGGTGCGCTTTAAACACAAACAGAGAGAGAGAGAGACAGACAGACACACACACACAGAGAGAGAGAGAGAGAGAGAGAGAGAGAGAGAGAGAGACACACACACAGAGAGAGAGAGAGAGAGAGAGAGAGAGAGAGAGAGAGAGAGAGAGAGAGAGAGAGAGAGAGAGACACACAGATAGAGAGAGAGAGAGAGAGAGACACACACACAGATAGAGAGAGAGAGAGAGAGAGAGAGAGAGAGAGAGAGAGAGAGAGAGAGAGAGAGAGAGAGAGAGAGAGAGAGAGAGAGAGAGAGAGAGAGAGAGAGAGACAGACAGACAGAGAGACACACAGAGACAGAGCAAGACAGAGAGACACACACACAGAGAGACACACACACACAGAGCGAGACAGAGACACACACACACACACACACACACAGACAGACAGAGAGCGAGAGAGAGACACACACGCACACACACACACAGACAGACACACACACACGTACACACAGACAGACACAGACAGAGAGCGAGAGAGAGACACACACGCACACACACACACAGACAGACACACACACACGTACACACAGACAGACACAGACAGAGAGCGAGAGAGAGACACACACACACACACAGACAGAGAGCGAGACAGAGACACACACACACACACAGAGCGAGAGAGAGACACACACACAGACACACACTGATGTTCTGAGTCTCTCCATGACAGTCTGGTACCACACCAGTGCAGTCTGTGGTGACGGTGACGTGGTGTTAAGGAGAGCAGTCGCCTGTGTTCATAGACTGCTGCATCAGGGAGGCGTCTGGTAACGGTGCTGGCACTAACAGGGTGGTCAGGATGGAGTCGGGTCAGTCAGGTACAGCGATAAGGCCCGTCCTTGCTTACGCCACATGCGAGGAAATCCTGACCACTGGACTGATTCAGAAACACACTGGGATGGACCTCACTCTCACTCCATCTCTCCTCTCCAGTCTCCTCCTCCCTCCATCACTCACACCTTCTTTCTCCCTGTCCCCGTCTCTTCATCACTGTCTCTCTCACACTTCCACTTTCTCTCCCCCATCTCTCCACAGCCTCCTCCTTTTCCCACTCTCTTCTGTAACTCCATCATTCTGTCTCCGCCACGCACTCTTCCTTTCTCTCCTGAAGCCCACGTTTGGTCATACTCTCCCTCCTTCCGTCTCTCACTCCCTCATTCTCATTCTGCCTCCCTCACCAAGTCAACTTCTACTCTCTCCACCTCCATTGTATTTACTCCTTCCTCCCTAGACTGCCTCCCGTCACTCCCTCAATCACTCACTTCCACCTTCTCTCTCCATCTCCTGTATTCACTCACCTCTCTCCCTCAAAACTCACTCCCTCGTTCTCTGCACCCCACCAACTCTCAGTCCTTCAGCCACCCTCACTCCCACCATATTTCTCCAACTCCCTTATTCTTCACTCCTCTCTACCTCCATCACCTCAACTCTCACTCCTTTGTTCCCACTCACCTCTCTCCCTCTAAACTCACTCCCTCGTTCTCTGCACCCCCCCAACTCTCTCCCCTCGTTCAGTCCTGTGAGCACTCCCACCATATTTCTCCAACTCCCTTATTCTTCACTCCTCTCAACCTCCATCACCCCAACTCTTCCGCTCACTCCTTTGTTCCCACTCACCTCTCAACCCCCACCCACCCATCTCACTCCCTCAAGGACTCATTCCCTCTTTCTCTCCAACTCTCTTGTTCTCACTCCGTGTCCTGTGCCCCCAAACCATCACTCCCACTCTCTCCTCCAAATCCTCACTACCACTCTCTCTCTCTCTACCCCATCACTCCCCCCTCCCTCTTATATTCTCTCTCTTTTGTCCTCAGAAAGAATATACGAGTGAGCACCTACAGAACAGCTCTAAGGCGGCCCGTCTCTTTAGTGGGTGTGAGCGCGAGTGTGTTTTGTATGAGTGTCAGAAGCCAATTGAATCAGTCGCTGGGCACCGCACAGATAACGATACAGGAGTGAGAGGAACGTACAGTGAACGAACACAGCAGATACTGAGAGGAGAGAGAGAGAGAGAGAGAGAGAGAGAGAGAGAGAGAGAGATGCATTTGTTCTGTATTGAGAACAGATGGTGTTGAACTCCAGGGATTTCACTGTGTGGAGCTTCCCTCATTATCAAAGCAGTCTCTCTGATCCCAGTCAATACGTCAATATCTCTCGCTCGCTCCACCCTTCTCCCTCTCCCACACCCGTCCCCCCACCCCCTACTGTATATCCCTCAGTCGATACCACATACATACTCTTAATGCTCCCTCACAGGTGAGGTACTACCGTCAATACAGCACAAGAGGAGGCAACACTACACCCGGCTAGCTGATAGCAGGGACGTACACAGGGCCTTAACGTACACAGGGCGGCCTTTTATCCAGTTCAGGCCTGAACCCCTATAAACCCGTCCTAGCCCCAGCTAACTGTGCTCGGGGCCGATCTCCATACGTTAGCCAGTGTGGCTAACCATCGAGAGCAGCAGCTGGTTGGCATTACGCAAGGAGTTACCTAAAGCTACCAGAAGAACCACATCCCCAAGGAGGCCTACAGCTCGTCTTCTGGATGAGTGTTGTAACCTCAGGGTATCTGAGCCATGCAGGTGGAACTACACACCTCCTCGAGCGCCTCCATACTTGGGAAACCCCAGTTTGGTCTCAGTTAGCTGATTCTGAATGATAGTAGCTTTACTGACAGGTTCAGAGGGTCCTCTGAGGAAGCGAAGCCCGGCTGGCTTTAGAGAGCTGAAATGAAACCCGTCCCGTGTCCTCTGGATATGCAGAGTTCAGCTAACGCCTCCTCCGGTCTAGCTAGCCTTGCTAGTAGGACCCAAACGCCCCAGCACGGGCTCGATTCCAACACCTGGCGCTCTGCTATCACAGGTACAGACAACAAGGACTCAGAACAGAAAGAACAATGTGGACTGACGGCTTCAATCAAACCTGTTCTGCAGCATTTTGAGCTGTAGTGATCCGTCCCAGTCCACTGACGCGGTTCAGAGGATTAAGACTCGTGTGTGTGAGCACAAACTGAAATGTCAGGTGCTGAGGAGGCTTTGAGCAGTCACCCTGCTGGGCTATGCTAACGCTAATGGAGTTAGGTTCAGGGGCAGCCCACCGCAGTACGGCCTCAGCCTCGACAGATGATGCTTAGATAACACCCATTTAGAGGAGGAGGAACCTGAGAGCGCTCCGAGAGAGCAGCGTTGACGTGACAGACTTGCTTCATGCCGGCCAGTTCAGTTCGTCCACCGTATACGGTGACATCACAACTACAGCTAACTGAGGGTGGAAGTCCAGAGCGGTCTCTGACTTTTGCACACTACTGTACACAATATGAATCATGTATCGTCTTCATGTGCCCATACTCCCCGACGAGCACCAACAACAGCTGTGACTGGATCCGGCAGGGACTGGATAAGTTTCTGGATTCAGCCACTCCATCCAAGAACTGGTCAGATGGTGCCAGATTTGGTGGATGCCTTCCCTGGCCCAATTCCGAGGGGAATTCCCTGTAGACTGGGATTTTAGCCACTGCTGGTAGACCAGTATGACCGTACGCTTCCATACACCTGCAGATTCAGCTACTTCCTTCACACTATGGTCATTGGCCACGCCCACATGCTCAGTCACTCTCTTTAGCCAATCATTAACATCTGCTCTGGAGCCACACATGGAACCAGACATTCCCTACACTGTACCACCTCTTCTCAATCTATGGGTCCCGTCACTCACACCCTTCAGCGCCATCTGCAGGAGACTGAAGTTACTACAACGCTAGACACCCATGGATTTAGGATCGGTCTTTTGGATCACTAGAGCATTCAAAGTTATAAAGGGACTAGCCGCAAGCTAATGTGACTTACAAGACCACCGCTCTTGGTGTTGGGGTCTAGATGAACACTGGTGGCTCACAATCACAACATGCAGCAATATCACAATACTGGCACTTTGCCTCTGTTGCCCTGAGCCACAGCTGTTATATGGGCAGACAGGTGACACACACACACCTGAGCCTCCATAGGCACCTGGACTTCACACACAGCCTTCATCCTACTAGGCCTACACGTGCAAGTCCCGAGGTCAGACCTTTCTCTCGGAGGGGGAAAGGGGGATGCACGAGAGTGGATGGTGACTCATTACTGCTGGTGAAAGCTACAGCACAGCTGGTAAAACCTGCACTCACCACATCAGGGCCCCGTTCGGCTTGTACGCCGTTTCAACCCGCATCCCGCAGAAAAGCAGATCAGCCGCACGGAGGCTCGCTGGTCTCGCAGCGTCATCACAAAACACATCACAGGGTTTCGTTTGGAGCTACAGCGATGCACGCCGTCTCCTCTTCTGGGAATATCACTGACATCATACCTCCTAGGACCGTGGGTGGGCACCACTGGCCATATAGGAGCATGGAGCCCTGTTTTTCACTGGTCAGGACCCCCACTGGACCGCCACAGGGCAGGTATGATGCGGGAGGTGGATCATTCTCAGCACTGCAGTGACACTGGCGTGGTGGTGGTGCGTTAGTGAGTGTTGCGGATCAGACACTGCAGTGCTGCTGGACATCCAAGTGACCGGGAATCGTCCACCAAGCATCCTGGGATTGCGTCCTGTAGATGAAGGACTAGAGGACGGCCAACAGTGCACTGAACTGAGGTCCCCTTTGTAGTTCAAGCAGGCTACTACATCCGGCTTGAGGCATGAACGATCATGGTGCTGGCTCCTCCCCCACGCGTCCTCCAGCAGCTGTGGGACGCCCTGCGGTCAGCATGGCTCCAGACACCCATGACAACCTACCAGGACCATATGGAGTCACTCCCAGTCCGTCTAGCTGCTGCCTGTGACTCCGGTGTGTATCCCTCTACAGGTCCCCTCCTCTCTCCGAGCAGAGCCACTGTATTTTTAAAGAGGCATCATGGGTAGAATGGCTAATCTGAGTATTAATATTAAACACTGCTGATAACCGCAATCAGGTCACCCAAAACCTGAGCAGCCCGAGCGCACGCCTCCAGGAGGAGAGGGTTAGTGATGAGGAAGAACCAAACCCAACAATCAGGTCAATTGTTAACTCGGACCCGAAGTCACACGGCACCGTCGCCTCCCGCCGGCGGGGAAAACCGCCGGGCTATATTTGTCCAGGCAAGAAATAAAATTAAGCGCGAGGGGGAACAGTGCTTGTGGCCCAAGACAGCCAGGTCACGCAGCTCTCAGCGCGAGTGTGTGGGTGTCTGGCCGAGCGGAGTGATCTAGTTTAATCACCGACAAAACATCCAAACCCACCCCTCCGCCCCCAAACCACCCAAGACACACTCAGCCGAGTTAGGTCATCATCTAATTCACGCTGCTCAGAACAGGAACATTACAATACCTCCACTGAACGCTGCATCAGCTTAGCACCGTGTTCCGGCCTGCGCTCAAAACAGCGCTGGGTGGGAATGACTAGATCTGAGTAACAGACTGTGTGTGAGTCTAGAACAGCAGAACCTTTAGAGCGGCCACGCTGTACTACAGGGAGGCACGCCGATTTCTCAGGGGCTCGGACAAAAAGACAAACGTGGCGCCTCAAACTGGCTTCAGTGCGGCCATTACGGTCCACCAGCAATCCAGCGTTAACCTTCTCCACAGTCTATAGATCCCCCTGCTTACCTGGGCCAGCACGGCTGCTAATGGAAAGCTCTCGGTCAAGTTCTGTGGTGGAAGTCGTCGTGAACTTCACATCCACGTGACGGGTCTTCGCTGTAGCTGACTGACCCAACAACCACAACAGCAGACATCCAGCGAGCAGTGGTGTCCTCTGGGAGTCATCCTGGTAGTGCCAGAACCATTGACAGACGGCTGCACCACGCAGGACTACATGCACGCTAACCGCTATGACGACTGTCCTTAACACCACGTCACCGTCACCAAAGACTGCAGTGGTGCCGTACCAGACTGTCATGGAGTGGCTCACAATGGTGTTGGGTCATCTTCAGTGACGAGTCCCCCTTTAGTCTGGATGGAGGCCCAACGAACCCATGTGGAGGCACCGTGGTCAGCACCAAGAGGCGACACGTCCAGAAGGCCTGGTGTCACTTCACCTCCACCCCTACCGCACCATCTGCAGGAACTGTGTGAGAATATTCAAGCTGCATGTGATGGATTATCCCAGGACACCATTAGGAACCTCTACAGCTCCATACCGAGACGTCTGGCGTGTTGGGTTAGCAAACATGGCCGCTCAACGCCATACCGAGAGACAGACTTCTGTATGTGTAGCTCAAATATTGATCATATCAGTCTAAACTTATCATCAGTTATTGATCCTGGTCACCACCACACTCCCACACCTCCTTCTGGGTGCAGCTGTTTGGGTGATGAGTGTATTAACCCAACACCGATGACACACCACTCACTCCGCACTAGTGACATAGCTAGTCACTTGATGTCAGCACTGCATGAACTCCATGTTCCCATTTACCCTGTAAACTACAGCTTCCCAACACAGCTTTCCTCGAAGGCAGCGTTAGGCACTCCTACTCTGGCCTGCCTCATCAAGTCGGACAGGCCGTCTGCACTAGTCCGGGTACCGCAGCACGACGAGACACGACGCTACAGAAGGGAAAGTAAAGGGAGCGATAGCCGCCAGATTAAACCGGTGTTTAACTGTAAGCAGCGCCAAACGCTATAGACTCGAATTCCATAGCAACTCGGCTCAAATGTCAGCGCGTCTGAAAGGGACACGCTACAGGACCCGCGTAGCAGATCGCGCTGTAACACAGTTAAAGGGGAACTCGGCGCGATGAGGTCACTCCGAGCGGACTGCTGTGACATTCGACATTACAGAGAAACCAGAATTGCTGACTGTCTGAGAAGCCCAACACCTCCAAAAGCAGCCTCACAGGAAGCCGAGACGCAAGACGGTCTGAGATCATCGCTTTAGAGTGGGTCTGAGACGAGGCAGACGCAGAGGAGACGGCACAGTTCCCCAAAACAGCCAAAGATCTACCACCATCAACAGCACGCGTGAGGCCCACGGAGCTTCGCTGCACACTCTGGGTGTTGGGTTAAAACCTGTACTCGAGCTGGAGAGATCATGGTGCCCTGTTACCTCCTCAAGCCAACACCACTCCCCAGGAACTCCTCATTTCCTACACTGGATGTACATACGTCACACGCAAACTCACCAACAACTACGCCAACACTACACGAGTGAGTTTACCAGCCCTCTCTCTCTCTCTCTCCCTCTCTCTCCCTCTCTCTCCCTCTCTCTCCCTCCCTCTCTCAATCTGGCCAAACTGAAAGTGTCCAGACCCCTCGGAAAGCCAGTCCTGGCTCAGGAGGAGCTTGTGGACGAGCAAAGCAGACCAATCCCTCAAGCCTAGTGGCTCCCGATCCTGGGAACGGAGCCTGTTCCAGTGCTCCCCTTCAGGAAGAGCGTGTTAATCAGCTGATTAGCTCGGTAGGTGTATCTGAACAGTGTTGGTGGGACGGTGGGACCCCCCTTGCCCCGAAGCTGCCTGGTCCTGTTCTGTTTCAGGCTCAACAAAGGGAACCTATTAATTGGGCTTTAACGTCATGTGGTTTAATGTTCTCGATGCTATCCAGTGATAGGGGGGCTGCAGAGTGGGATGGGGGCTGCAGTGTATGTTTGTTTAGCCCTGTCTGCACTACACACCTTACCTGTCACTCACCTGGTTAGATTTACCTGACTTGACCCACACCAGATTACACAACGTGTCAAACACCACCAGCGCTGCCTTGTGATCCAGAGGGGGGCTACACTTCCATGACCTTCCCGGTCATATTAACCTTGACTCAGATCACAGTCTGAAAGGCTGTTGCTCTCCAGTTAGTCAAACCCTAGCGACTCCTGCCCGGGTCTACTGCATCCTCCGACTTTCGATGACGTCACCGTGCAATAACACCCTCTCCCGGCACCCCCACCTATCATCAGTCAGCTCCGAGACCCTCCCTGATACCGTGTTCCGCTCCAAAACACATCACGGTACAGACAAAGCCAAGCCAAACTCTCTCTGGTCAAGCAGGTGACGCACATCACCAGCTACCCACAAACAGCTAACCATTACCATTGTCTGGCAGCAGTAACGGTATACCGGTACAGACGACATATGGCTGAGCCCTAGAGACACAGGAGGTAATGAAGGAGCAGGATCAGCTGTAGGGCCGGCCCATCCCCCCCCCCACCATGCCAAAGCCAAGCGGAAGGCCGCTCCGGGGGGCGAGGTGGCCTTTAAGCAGCTCCTCCACCAACAGGAGGAATAGGAAACACCATTAGGTGCGACTCACCTGCTCCGGCGTTCCGATGAGCTCCAGGGCCCGAGTGCCTGTGGCTGCCTGGAGAAAGGATGCTCCCGGGAGGCCTCAGGTTTTCTGTGTGTCCGTGCTGCGGCAGCTGCTGGGTCACTCCCACTGCTCCGTTAGATCCGTAGAATCCGGAGCGCGACCGCGAGCGAGTCCTGGGCGGCTCCGGGTGGCTGTGAAGAGGCGAGGCCAGCGGCGAAGGAGCCGGAGGGGAGTGCGATGCGTCCGCTGCCGCCGCCACCACCACCACCGAAGCTCCGAGCGTGGCCCTGCCCGGCTCCAGGGGTCCGCCGCTGTGCCCCCGCACCTCGACGGCGGTGTCTTCGCGCAGGCCGGCCCTCTTGGGCACGGATTCGGCGCCGCTAGGAAGCTGCAAGCAGACGCGAGGCTCGGGAGTCGCTGGTTGACCGGTGGCTGCGATGGGCATTTCCTTCACGTGGGGGACGGGGAGGGGGAGGCTTCTCTTGGTTCTCGTCTCTGTCCGTTTTCCAGCCGGCGAAAATGGGGGGAGCACTCCGAGGAAGTAAAAACTGGTTTACAGGGAAGCAGACAGAACATGAAGCCGGTCAAACGAGGGAGATCAGACAGGAGCCCGGCTCAAAACAGGGCCAACAGTACACTATACATGACCTAGTACTGTATCGTCTTTGGTTCCCAAAACTAAATATGTATATTAATAACAATAATAATAATAATCGGATTTACAGCAGCACAACGTAAAAACCAACAAACAGCTCCGACCATAGTTTCTGATACGTGGCCTTACCCTGCCCAATCAGAGATCATGAATAATAGCATGACACGGTGATGAATTAAACCACACAGCCCACTCCTCTACCACACATTAGTCTTCAGCCTACCCAAACTCAGGACAAGAATCCCCAACAGTACGATACGACCACAACCACACGCTATCAGTTCTCAGCATAGCACATACAGGGATTCGCTGACCTGTTATAGGAACACAGGAACCCACAGACCTCCACACACCGCAGGGTAAGACTGTCCCTTCTGCTGCACTCAAAGGGAACCTAGTACCTAAAAGCTCCACCTTAACAGAACATCGATACCCAGGTCCAGGTACCGATACGATACTGACAGTCTAGATATCATAACGCACTGTAGCGATCTGCAACCCACCATCTACAAACACCGTCCAGTTTGGGCTTCGCATTACAAATGCTGGAGTAGCCCCCCTACAGTGGCCAACAACAATAATAATAATAATAATAATAATAATAATAATAATAACAACAACAACAATAATAATAATAAAATAAACAACTTAGCTATTGATCACTGACATCTATTGATGATAATAATAATAATAATAATAATAATATTCTATTATAGCTATAATGTAAAAAATAGTAATTCATAATTATGAAAGCAAACAATAATCATCATTATCATCAAAAGATAAAAAAGACAAAAACAAATCAGTTATTGATCATTATGGTGATAAATATATTTATATTCACAATAATACTGAAGTGAATCTTACCAGCCTGTAAATAACAATAATAATAATAATAATAATAATAATAATAATAATAATAATAATAATAATAATCTACCAACTAGCCAAACTAGCTTGGCTAACAGACGCACCTCCAGAGTCCCAGGAGCTAAAATGCCCATAATTCCTAAGTTTTATAAAGTTATAAGCCGCACGTTCTTTAATAAACTCCACCTTATATGAATATCTGATCCCTCTGGCTCTCTGAGCCGGTTTACTGCGGGAATAAATAATAAAACTCCCGAATAATAAACAGTAAACAGCGGCGAGCTGGTCCGCGGCTCACTTCCTCTCCCATTCACAGCGCCGCTGGCTATGCTAAGCTAACGTTAGCAACATTAGCTAAACACAAAACACCGAGCGCTGAACGACGCCCATTTCGGGGCATATCTTCTCGAAAAGAGGGCGGAATACATCCTAACAAAGTTCAACATGTGAATAAAGTCCACTTTTCTCGACCGGGACCCACATAAAGACAGTAAAGCGGGTCCAATTTAACACTAAATCGCTTTATTCGCCCGAACCGACCAAGTCAGAGCAGCGCAGAGCCGAGCAGCTCAGCTCAGCGGCGTTAGCATGTTAGCACAGCGGTCTGGATACCGTCCACCTACACGGACACACACGGAGACACCGGGACAGCCACGGAGCTACTTCAAAACCCAGTCCGACTACCACACACAGCCCGTCCTCTCTCAGGAGAGTCCGCCTTGGAGAGTAAACTCACTTAAACAGCTAACGTCCACCTCAAAGCCGCTGCCAGGCATTAAACCCCCCTTCTTCCCTTTTCCTCCTCTTTCTTTTCCTCTCCTCATTTCCCCATTCTCCTCTACCATCATATCCTCTCCCTCTCTATCTATCTACCCACCTACCCTCTTCTCTCTTTCTCTAATTACCCCGGAGAAGGAGGAAAAGCCCCCGGTCTCCGTCCGTCTGCCTGCCCGAGCTCGGCTCCCCGTTAGGAGCCGAGATACGTTACCCACACACAGACACAGGCAGGCAGCGAAGCCGAAACGCGCAGCTCGCCCAAAGAAAGCTCTTACCCGCTGAGGCGAGTGTTCAAGGCGCTCCCTGCTCCTCCACCGGCGGAGTGAATGGGTTTGGAGGGTGTTTAAGGTGGGTTTCCTGGATGTTTCCAGCGCTTAAAATCGCCCCGCAGCTTCAGACGGTGAGAAAATGTGACAAAACCATCAGCGGGACTTCACATTCACACCGAGCGCCAGACCAGACGAGTCGAACACAGAGCGCGGAGCGGGGCTGAGCACAGCACGTTTATATACGTCGAGCTCAGCCTGTGTTTTTATACGCTCTGTGTTTATAATAATAATAATTATACTGGTTATTAAATGTTTAATCATGTGTAGCTTTAAATGTAGTTATGCTATATTTACCCTGTTTACATTTTGTAGTATTTTATTTATATTTTTCTGTACTTTTTTATTTATATTATTATTTATATTATTTTATTTATAGTATTTTTCTTATTTATATTTTTCTTTTTTGTATATTTAGATCTTATTTGTTATTTGTATATTTCCTGATGAAAATATTTTTTAAAAAAAATTAATTTAGGTGAATGCTGAGGGCTAACCTCTGCTAATATCTCTGGCCTAGTCCCAGGGGTCAGTTGCACATGTGACGTAAGCAAGGACTGGCCTTATCACTGTACCTGACTGACCCACCAGCCACGATGGCAGACGTTCACCAAGCAGTGATGTCCTCCATGAGTCATCCTGTTAGTGCATCACCATGGCTGCACCACGCAGGACTACATGCACACAGACCATTACGACGACTGTCCTTAACACCACGTCGCCGTCACCAAAGACTGCAGTGGTGTCGAGCCAGACTGTGATGGAGTGACTCAGAATGGCAGGGGGTCATCTTCAGTGATGACTCTGGCTATTGTCTAGGTGGAGGCACCATGGTCAGCACCAAGATGGACGGTCTGTTGGTTATCCAGTGTGCGCTAGTACTCAGTCGGCTGCAGTACTCTTTCTGTTTCCCTCTATGGACTAACCTGACGACTGTAACACAGGACACAGGCTCTTCACTACCCCCTGGTGGACCAGAGCTCAGATACGTCATGGTTCTTAAATCTGAGAAGGTGTAATGGTGGAAGAAGCTAACCTGCTTGTTGGTTTGACACTTTAATGACTAAGTAAAACATTAGAATTAGAAAATATTTACTGAAAATCCTCTGCATAATTAAACTGACTAAATGTAAACAGTTATGCTGAGTAGTTCAGAGTCCGAATTGTTCACTGTGGTGGTTAATGGAACAAGTCGTTCATCTCTAAAAGCTCAGACAGTTATTATATGATATGGTTTTAGAAACACGGCCTGATGTCTGAAACGCTGCTCTCTGGTAGCTCTATTTTAACCCTAAATGATTTTAATACACCTATCATTAAAAGAACAGCTGCACCCAGAAGGAGGTGTGGGGTTGTGGTGCTGTTGGGAAGGAGGATAAAGGTGACCAGAATCAATAACTGATGATACATTTAGACTGATATGATCAATATTTACTGAGCTACACATACAGAAGTCTGTCTCTCAGTATGGAGTCGGGCCGCCATGTTTGCTAACCCAACACGCCAGACGTCTCGGTATGGAGCTGTAGAGGTTCCTAATGGTGTCCTGTGATAATCCATCCCATGCAGCTTGAACATCCTCACACAGTTCCTGCAGATGGTGCAGTAGGGGTGGAGGTGGAGTGCACCAGGCCTTCTGGATGGACCACACGGATTCGTTGGGCGTCTCCACCAAGACTAAAGCGGGACTCATCACTGAAGATGACCCGCTGCCATTCTGAGTCACTCCAGGACAGTCTGGTACGGCACCCCTGCAGTCTTTGGTGACGGTGACGTAGTGTTAAGGACCATCGTGGTAACGGTCTGTGTGCATGTAGTCCTGCGTGATGCAGCCGTCTGCCAATGGTGCTGGCACTAAAGCGATGACTCATGGAGGACACCACTGCTTACTGAAAGTCCACAATCGCTGGGTCAGTCAAGTACAGTCAAGGCGTGGTGGGCATGGAATTGAATCAGTCGCATGTCTCATGATGTCATATCTACCCACCACCATACCTACCCATTCCACCTCCTAGCAAAATTCCTGCTCACACCATCAACATGTATGAAGTACTCTGCTGTGATTTCCAGCTGTGTGAATAAAAAAGAGACCACACCTCTTTCTTTTTATTTCCAGTCAAAGCAGCCATCAGGTTACTCATGAGGCATTTCTGGGATAAGCTGATCGAAAACTAGTGAAAACACAAAAATCTGAGGCTTGAGAACTGATGAAAAGCTACTGGGGAAGTGACCCTCCTCTAACAACCACCTGGAAGACCAGTGGAACTGTCCCCAGCAGACAGAAACTCCAGCACTGAAACTCCTCCGACAGTTTCCTACTGGTGCTGTGCAGGCGGTCGGCGCTCCATTGCTCTGGTCTGGCTCAAACTGCATAGGCAGTGTTGAGCTGAAGCTGAAGGGGACCGTGTGAATAATTTACAAATGTTACAGAGCGCTGCCTTCCTTTACCTTCATCTGCGAGCTCCCACCTCTCCGCGGCTGCTCACCCGCCTCCTCCACGTGCCCGCAGACCTGCTTTTCCCGGGGCCTTTCAGCTCAGGGGGCATTTAAACCTGTACATGTGAACTGGCGGAGGCCAGCAGTAGGCATGCCCCCCCCATCCCACCAACCCCCTGCCAGGGAGACCATCCATCAACACTGTCACTGTAAGTCTGGAAGTTGGGATTAGGCTGGATGGAGTCGCTTGGTGCTTTGGGGGTAACGCTGACATCACAGGAAGCATCATTTGAGCACAGGGCACAGGATGGGGGGCTATGGAGTCACTGTGGAGTACGGCCTACAGCTATACCTAAGCTCTCGGGGGGCCTGCTGGTTCAGCCACACTGGCTGAGTGTCTCCTTCAGGCTGCTTTCGTACGGAGGGGCCTCTCGTTCGCCTCCCGCACAAGCCACATATGAACACGCTTTGATGGCATGCAAATGAGTTTTCCTGTCCTCCTGGCCCTCATCCGGCCCTAGCCAGACCCTCGGTCAGCGGCTTGCTGCGGACAAAAGCGAGGCGGATCGGTTCCTCCGGCCAGCATGTGGGAGATAAGGTCAGAAACGTCAGGGGCCTTCAGCCAACGAGCTGGGAGAAGTATTGGGGCGAGTGAGTGGGAGACGGGGCGAGAGAGAAAAGGGGGGAGGGGATGGGAAAGAGAGAGAGGGAGAGGGTGAGAGAGAGAGAGGATGGGGGTGGGTAGTGTATGTGTAAGGGAAGAAGGAGGCGGCAGGGTGGGGGGGGCTTTGCTGACATGTACCCTTATTGGTTTGTTGGAGCCGTTGGGGGAGGGGCACCGTGCACACACACACACACACACCAGCTGTAAGAAAGCAGAGAGAAACAAAGGGAGAGAGAGAGAGAGAGAGAGAGAGAGGGAGAGAGGGGTATAATTAAAGTGCAAGCTGAGATGATTTAAAATGCTGATAAATAGATCTGAAAAGCCTGAACTGTATGGAACACGCAGTACGGTTCAGGCTAACCCCAGCTTTGTGCTGAAGGGGCACTCCAGCCGAATTTCAGAATCCCAAAAAATCCCATCCTTAGTCCAGTGCCTCCATATACCATGCTCCGAACTCACCGAGTGTCAGCGAACGGACCCGGGGATGGAAATATCTACAACACAAACACTCTACAACCATTCCACATACTACCCACACGCCATACGTGTGAAATAACAACGAGCCTCACAACACCCCGCACATGTAGCCCTCCGCCGAGCACGTGTATCATACACCTAAAGCACAGCCAGGAATCTTACGAGCTATTTCTAACCGCCGTATGTAATAGTGTTCCCCCACTGCATCGATTCGCTCCAGCTCTAAACACTATGCTGACTGTGTTCCAATCTGAGCTGTTTTCCATTACTCTGAAATTTTGGAAAAGTGGTTGACTTGCCCTTTAAAACGGGTACCACAGGGGCCCAAGCACCAACAGTAGCCCGGGCCTCTTTCATAGAACACAATGCAAATAGAAAAGCCAGCTAAACTAGCTCACAACAGAGCCTGGGGGGGTCATCATTAGGGGTACAGGCACTGACCATAGCCAGGAATTATTATTATTATTATTATTATTATTATTATTATTATTGCTGTTTTGCTTGCCTTTTATTGTGATGATCATTTTACATAAACACACTTATATAGATGTTTGTGGATTTTGACTTTCGTGCATCATTTGAACACAGCAGTGTGAACATGTCGTGATGAATGGACCAACAGGAATGATCCAACACTGCCTGGTAAAAAACTCCATTGACTGGCATTCAAATGAATCTCTATCCATCTCTCTCTCTCTCTCTCTCTCTCTCTCTCTCTCTCTCTCTCTCTCTCTCTATCTCTCTCTCTCTCTCTCTCTCTCTCTCACTCTCTCTCTCTCTCTCTCACTCTCTCTCTCTCTATCTCTCTCTCTCTCTCTCTCTCTCTCTCTCTCTCTCTCTCTTTCTATCTCTCTCTCTCTCTGGTCCAATTTCCTCTTTTTCTATCTCTCTCTATCTCTCTCTCTCTTTCTCTCTCTCTCTTTCTATCTCTCTTTCTATCTCTAATCCTATTTCTCTCTCTTTCTATCTCTCACTCTCTTTCTATTTCTCTCTCTCTCTTTCTATCTCTCTCTCACTCTCTATCTCTCTCTCTCTCTCTCTCTCTGTCTCTCTCTCTTTCATTCTCTCTCTCCCTCTCTCTTTCTCTCCCTCTCTCTCTTTCTATCTCTCTCTCTCTCTCTCTCTCTTTCTATCTCTCTCTCTATCTCTTTCTTTCTCTCTCTCTTTCTCTCTCTCTCTCTCTCTTTGTCTCTCTCTCTGTACATATGTACACACACAGATTTAAATACATGATCTGTTTTTTGTTTACTGACAATCTTTTATTGTCATCCATCAGATCCTTAATTTAATAAAAAAATAAAATTACTTTAACTTTAAATTTTAAGTTAATGTATTTTTATGTTAAATTTTAATTAATTTAATTTGATATTTTAATAAAATTTCTGTTTTTCATTATTGTAATTGTTATTTTCTCAACGTTTATTCATTTAATTTATTTTATTTTATGTTTTTTATGCTATATTACTCTATCTCATTTTCTTTTTTTATTTAATAACTGTTTACAATCCTTTTACTATTAGACTGTTTTAATTTAATGGGACTAATTATCCTCATCCCTATCCGACATTCCCCTTATTCCAATGCTCTCGTTGATCTTGATTGAGTTATGGTCGATTTGTCTGACGTAGTCCTTATTTGAATTTTAGTTTTCCAGATTAAAATCTGCTTTAATTTCCTTTTTCACTCCATTAATCTGTAACTGCTCAGATACGGTGATAATGAGCGCCGCCCTCAGTGTACTTCTGACTGAGGATAGTTCTGATTGAGGATAGTTCTGACTGAGGATAGTTCTGATTGAGGATAGTTCTGATTGAGGATAGTTCTGATTGAGGATAGTTCTGACTGAGGATAGTTCTGACTGAGGAAAGTTCTGACTGAGTATAGTTCTGACTGAGGATAGTTCTGACTGAGTATACTTCTGACTGAGGATAGTTCTGACTGAGTATAGTTCTGACTGAGTATAGTTCTGACTGAGGATAGTTCTGACTGAGAACAGTTCTGACTGAGTATAGTTCTGACTGAGTATAGTTCTGACTGAGGATAGTTCTGACTGAGTATAGTTCTGACTGAGGATAGTTCTGACTGAGTATAGTTCTGACTGAGTATAGTTCTGACTGAGGACAGTTCTGACTGAGGACAGTTCTGACTGAATATAGTTCTGACTGAGTATAGTTCTGACTGAGGATAGTTCTGACTGAGGACAGTTCTGACTGAGGATAGTTCTGACTGAGTATAGTTCTGACTGAGGATAGTTCTGACTGAGGATAGTTCTGACTGAGGACAGTTCTGACTGAATATAGTTCTGACTGAGGATAGTTCTGACTGAGTATAGTTCTGACTGAGTATAGTTCTGACTGAGGATAGTTCTGACTGAGTATAGTTCTGACTGAGGATAGTTCTGACTGAGTATAGTTCTGACTGAGGATAGTTCTGACTGAGGACAGTTCTGACTGAATATAGTTCTGACTGAGGATAGTTCTGACTGAGTATAGTTTTGACTGAGGATAGTTCTGACTGAGTATATTTCTGACTGAGGATAGTTCTGACTGAGGACAGTTCTGACTGAATATAGTTCTGACTGAGGATAGTTCTGACTGAGGATAGTTCTGACTGAGTATAGTTTTGACTGAGGATAGTTCTGACTGAGGAAAGTTCTGACTGAGGATAGTTCTGACTGAGTATAGTTCTGACTGAGGATAGTTCTGACTGAGGATAGTTCTGACTGAGGATAGTTCTGACTGAGTATAGTTCTGACTGAGGATAGTTCTGACTGAGGACAGTTCTGACTGAATATAGTTCTGACTGAGGATAGTTCTGACTGAGTATAGTTTTGACTGAGGATAGTTCTGACTGAGGATAGTTCTGACTGAGGATAGTTCTGACTGAGGACAGTTCTGACTGAGTATAGTTCTGACTGAGGATAGTTCTGACTGAGTATAGTTTTGACTGAGGATAGTTCTGATTGAGGATAGTTCTGACTGAGTATAGTTCTGACTGAGGATAGTTCTGACTGAGTATAGTTCTGACTGAGGATAGTTCTGACTGAGGATAGTTCTGATTGAGGATAGTTCTGACTGAGGATAGTTCTGATTGAGGATAGTTCTGACTGAGGATAGTTCTGATTGAGGATAGTTCTGACTGAGGATAGTTCTGACTGAGGATAGTTCTGATTGAGTATAGTTCTGAA
Source organism: Prochilodus magdalenae (assembly GCA_024036415.1). Lineage (NCBI taxonomy): Eukaryota > Metazoa > Chordata > Actinopteri > Characiformes > Prochilodontidae > Prochilodus > Prochilodus magdalenae. Next base: position 73,511 of record JAMWET010006842.1, on the reverse strand, counting down.
TGAGGATAGTTCTGACTGAGGATAGTTCTGACTGAGGATAGTTCTGATTGAGGATAGTTCTGACTGAGGATAGTTCTGATTGAGGATAGTTCTGATTGAGGATAGTTCTGATTGAGGATAGTTCTGACTGAGGATAGTTCTGATTGAGGATAGTTCTGACTGAGGATAGTTCTGACTAAGGATAGTTCTGATTGTGGATAGTTCTGATTGAGGACAGTTCTGACTGAGAATAGTTCTGACTGAGGACAGTTCTGACTGAGTATAGTTCTGACTGAGGACAGTTCTGACTGAGTATAGTCCTGACTGAGTATAGTTCTGACTGAGGATAGTTCTGACTGAGGAAAGTTCTGACTGAGGACAGGTCTGATTGAGGATAGTTCTGACTGAGTATAGTTCTGACTGAGTATAGTTCTGACTGAGGACAGTTCTGACTGAGTATAGTCCTGACTGAGTATAGTTCTGACTGAGGATAGTTCTGACTGAGGAAAGTTCTGACTGAGGACAGGTCTGATTGAGGATAGTTCTGACTGAGTATAGTTCTGACTGAGTATAGTTCTGACTGAGGACAGTTCTGACTGAGGATAGTTCTGACTGAGGATAGTTCTGACTGAGGACAGTTCTGACTGAGGATAGTTCTGACTGAGGATAGTTCTGACTGAGTATAGTTCTGACTGAGTATAGTTCTGACTGAGGACAGTTCTGACTGAGTATAGTTCTGACTGAGTATAGTTCTGACTGAGGATAGTTCTGACTGAGGACAGTTCTGACTGAGGATAGTTCTGACTGAGGATAGTTCTGACTGAGGACAGTTCTGACTGAGTATAGTTCTGACTGAGGATAGTTCTGACTGAGGACAGTTCTGACTGAGTATAGTTCTGACTGAGTATAGTTCTGACTGAGGAAAATTCTGACTGAGTACAGTTCTGACTGAGTATAGTTCTGACTGAGGATAGTTCTGACTGAGTATAGTTCTGACTGAGGATAGTTCTGACTGAGTATAGTTCTGACTGAGGACAGTTCTGACTGAGGATAGTTCTGACTGAGGATAGTTCTGACTGAGTATAGTTCTGACTGAGGATAGTTCTGACTGAGGATAGTTCTGATTGAGTATAGTTCTGACTGAGGATAGTTCTGACTGAGGATAGTTCTGACTGAGTATAGTTCTGACTGGGTATAGTTCTGACTGAGGATAGTTCTGACTGAGGATAGTTCTGACTGAGTATAGTTCTGACTGAGGATAGTTCTGACTGAGTATAGTTCTGACTGAGGATAGTTCTGACTGAGTATAGTTCTGACTGAGGATAGTTCTGACTGAGGATAGTTCTGACTGAGTATAGTTCTGACTGAGGACAGTTCTGACTGAGGATAGTTCTGACTGAGTATAGTTCTGAATGAGGATAGTTCTGACTGAGGATAGTTCTGACTGAGTATAGTTCTGACTGGGTATAGTTCTGACTGAGGATAGTTCTGATTGAGAATAGTTCTGACTGAGGATAGTTCTGACTGAGTATAGTTCTGACTGAGGATAGTTCTGATTGAGTATAGTTCTGACTGAGGATAGTTCTGACTGAGGATAGTTCTGACTGAGTATAGTTCTGACTGAGGACAGTTCTGACTGAGGACAGTTCTGACTGAGTATAGTTCTGACTGAGTATAGTTCTGACGGAGGATAGTTCTGATTGACTGATCAGATTTCATACGGCTACTTCACTCTCCCAGACACGAAGCACACAAAGCTGGGTACGGCAGGCGGCCTGCGCTACAGCACACAGATACTGGCACCGTCGGAAACCTGTGTGACCGGTCCCAGCACGGAGACGGAGAGAGGGAGGGAGGAAAAGCAGGAAATCAGAGCGAAAGAGGGGAAGAGAGAGAGAGAGAGCCAACCCACTCTGCACTCCAGCCAAACCAAATCTGAGGGAATTGGCACCGGACCCTTGGCTCAGAGACTCGGAGAAGGGAGGGAGGGAGGGAGGGGGGGAGAGAAAAAAGTATAAGGCTAAAAGAAAAGAAGGCTGAAGTGCTATGCCAAGAATGTGAAGGCAAGAATCGACAAATATACGGTCTTTCCTCACTCTCTCACCCTCTCGCGCTCGCTCTCGCGCTCTCAAGCCGAGCGAGCATGTGAGAAACAAGCACACACCTCCACACGGGCTGGCCTGTTTTTCATTAGGCCTGTACAGTCTCTGGTCCCGGTGGTCGGCGTTGCTGCTCAGACTCGTACCTAATCGTTCCCACCGTCCTGGAAGGCCTATAAACACATGCGTGCTGTATGTTCAACCGGCCGCGAGTGCTCCAGCAGGGCTCGGCTCAACACAGGGCCGATATCCCACTTTCTCCTAGCACTGGGTTCTTCCCATGTACCCCGTTTGAGTGGGACGGTGCTCCGGGAGCAGTCGGAATTTCCTAACCTCTCTTTGTCCCCCAGAGTTAAACAGGCTGCGCCTTCAGGACTAATATACACCAACCATCAACAGGAAAGCTACACCCAGAAGGAATCAGCCCACAGGAGTCAAACGGGTGGGTGAGGGACCTTAGTGCTGGACCTGACGGACCCAACAGCCACAACTGCGGACATTCAGCGGGCAGTGATGTCCTCCATCATCCTGGAGTCATCCTGGTAGTGCCAGCACCATCGGCAGACGGCTGCACCATGCAGGACTACATGCACACAGACGGACGACTATCCTTAACACCACGTCACCATCACCAGAGACTGCAGTGGTGTCGTACCAGACTGACATGGAGTCCCTGGACGAGTCCCGCTTTAGTCTTGGTGGAGACGACCAACGTATCCGTGTGTGGAGGCACCGTGGTCAGCACCGAGATGAACAGTTTGGGGTCACACGTCCAGAAGACCTGGTGTCACTCCACCTCCACCCCTACCGCACCATCTGCAGGAACTGTGTGAGGATGTTCAAGCTGCATGGGATGGATTATCACAGGACACCATTAGGAACCTCTACAGCTCCATACCGAGACGTCTGGCATGTTGGGTTAGCAAGCATGGTGGCCCAACTGCACCATACTGAGAGACAGACTTCTGTATGTGTAGCTCAGTAAATATTGATCATATCAGTCTAAATGGATCATCAGTTATTGATCCTGGTCTCCTTTATCTTCCTTCCCAACACCACCGCACTCCCACACCTCCTTCTGTGTGCAGCTGCAGTGCTCAGTCTGGAATCCGCAGGATTGTGGGGATCCTAAGGAAGTTATTCCTTCGCTTCCTGAGAGCCAGGAAAAGTACCTCCGGTCCAGTAACTCTGCTACAGGAAGTCCGCAGTAACGGCGCTCCTCATCATGGCCAGGACTGAACTGCTGGAGGCTGAGCAGGTGGTCAGGTTTGGTCTGTATGTGCTTACATGGTAGACTAAACTCTTATTATCTCAAGGGACGTCCCGCCTGGAAGTCAGGGTCTCAAAAATGACTCAGAGAGTCGAAGTACTTGGAGTCGGCTGTTCGACTCTGTGGATTAAAACTTCATTAGAACCTGTAGGTAACGTTAGCC
>JAMWET010006842.1:52500-65000 GCA_024036415.1 Prochilodus magdalenae | reverse complement strand
CCAGACCGTTCGGCAAAGAAGGTCCCGGACTGTAGAGCAGCTGCAATCCTACTTCAGACGCGAATGAGACAACATGGTTTTCCCAAAACTCCAGCCGCTGGTCTCCTCACCTCCCGGATGTTGTTAGTCTATGAGATTTCTATACATCGTTGCTGTCCAAAGTAAAACCAGTATCTCCAAATCCCAACTTTACAGGAGAGGACGATAACCTCATTCATTTTAATGCAAGTCAATGGAACCGGACGTCTTTCCGAGCACATTTGGGCCGTTTCTATTGGTCCATTCATCATGGGACTTTCCCACAGTGTAAACGGCAGCGGCTGGGGTCCAATAATGCAGAAAAGTAAAAATGGACAAAAATGGAGAGACATGTATATTATTGGACAGCGAGGAGATATTTATCGTAGCTCCAAAGAAGAGGTCAAATGTCCACTCGATGCAGAAACGCCGCCGTATTCTCTGGGCCAAAGGGTATTTAAAGGGACTGAAGTAAAATGGGAAACTGTCCAGATGTTTAGAGACGGCTGTTAAAGGAAGTGGGGGGTGCTACACAGTGGTAGAGATGAGTTAATAGTTCTCACTTTCCACATCTGATGTGTGCTATATGTTCTATAGTGAGTACCATGTGGGTCTATGAGATTTCCAAAATCATTGTATAGTGTCTTTATTCACATTTATTAACATTTATTATTTACATAACCAGAGTCCCAGGGTGGGGTTGTGAATCTGTACAAGTTTAATTCAAGTTAGTTCAACCCTAGTCATGGACCGATCCCATGAACCCCTTCATCCGGCGGACAGAAAATGGGTTTCTCAGAGAACCACAGCTTCAGACAGAAGCCCCCACAAAGGGCCTTCTCTGTGAGGCCTCTGTGTAGTGATGTCATTGACGTGTGTCTAGTTTTCGGTTTCTTCCTCAGCTCTCCCACAGCAGACTGGACCCGTTTAATCCACCAGAGAGAGAGAGAGAGAGGGAACGAGAGAAAGGACGAGCGAAGAGGAGAAAGGGTGAAAAGGACAAACCAAAAAAAAAAAAACCCTCCACGATTCGTGAAATATGACCTGTTGACATCCTCTCCCGTTCTCCCTCTCTCTAAACCCGTCTTTCAGACATTTACTCATTCCCTCTCTTCCTCTCCCCTCTCCACCTCTTTCTCTCTAACCGCCTCTCTCCTTCTTTCATCCATTCATTCGCTCTCCTCTCATCACCTCTCCTCCGCTCTGCTGAATGGTGAATAAAAGCCTTCTGCGACCTCGCACCTCTCTCAGCACCACCTCTGATTTCTGACCGCAGACTCTGACCCCAGTTCTAGGTGTGAAGTGCGGCCTGAAATAACTCAGCGTCCTGCTCGCCGCGGACGTGCGCTCTGTAGCCACGATCAGACTAGACATCAGATTGCATGGCTAACGCTAGCTGCTAACTACAGAGAATTCCTTTGTTTTGGTGCAGTTAGCCATTTAGCAGGGTATTAGCATCTGTGTGTATTCATGTTATGGTTAGCTGCATGGATGGAAATGAGCTAGCTAGCTGATTTAGTCATTGTGCTTGTATGGGGACCCTGACTAGCTAACCTAAACTAGCCAAGGCTAGCGCTGACCAAATACTGCAGTGCTGTTAGCTCTGCAAGTTAGCTAGCTCACCAACCAAAGAGCAAACACCGAGTTTAGCCTCCTGACTGTCTATGTGCCATGCTAACTGTCAGTACGCTCTGGGAGTTATGATATAAAATCTCATTAGCAACTGCTAAGATTAGCAAGAGGATCTCATATAGCAAGAGGATACCAAGCTATTACTGGCTTAGTAACGGCAAAGCTGGCTGTCCTCTGGTGTTACCTAGAGTACAGTTTGGGGTAGGATGGATACTAGCATAACCCCAAAAGTAGGACATCATAAAATGGGGAGGGTCGGGGGTCCAATTAAATGTTGCGTCCCGTATTAAACCAATATGGTTTAAACCAATATTCCGACAAACATGTGTGTCACACGTACATGACTGATCACAATCTCCCCCAACTCCGCCCCCTCCAAAAGTAATTTCGATAAATGTCCAATACACACGTCTGTCAATCACTCACATGAACCCTCCCATCAATCCCCCCCAACCACCAGGTATTGGACCGGATGGAGGACTGTCTGGCCTAAAACCGGATGTGTGGCCACCCTAGTGCTGGCTCATGGAGGCCACTGCTCCCTGCTGGATGTCTGCAGTCGTGGCTGTTGGGTCAGTCAGGTACAGCGATAAGGCCTGTCCCTGCTTATGTCACATGCCCGGGAAACTTGAATCACTGGCATGATGTCAAACCTACCCAAGTTTCTTCCTGTCGGGTGACTCCTTCTGGTAGCAGCTATTTGTGCATCTGCTCCGTTGACGATGAGTGTGCTTGTTTTAGTCTGTGTTTTAAAATTAAAGGCTGCACACAAAGTTGTAAGCAGGACAGTACCCTGGACCAGCAGTGGGTCCGCAAACGGGGGGCTGACCTTATCAAGCCAGCGGACCGATATATGCTCGCTACCTGGGTATCCATACTCTGGTGCGTCTTAGCCTTACTGCACCATCCTCAACCTGATGGGTTCCCAGTTCTTGAATTTCCCTCTGGGATCAATAAAGTATCTATCTCTCTATCTATCTCTCTATCTCTCTATCTATCTATCTATCTATCTATCTATGTATCTATGTATCTATGTATCTATGTAAACATCCATCTGTCTATCTGTCTCTATCTGTCTCTGTCTGTCTGTCTGTCTGTCTGTCTGTCTGTCTGTCTGTCTGTCTGTCTGTCTGTCTGTCTGTCTGTCTATCTATCTATCTATCTATCTATCTATCTATCTATCTATCTATCTATGTATCTATCTATTTATCTATCTATCTATCTATCTGTCTATCTGTCTATCTATATATATTTATCTATCTGTCTGTCTATCTATCTATCTATCTATCTATCTATCTATCTATCTATCTATCTATCTATCTATCTATCTATCTATCTATCTATCTATCTATTTATCTATCTATTTATCTATCTGTCTGTCTGTCTGTCTGTCTGTCTGTCTATCTATCTATCTGTCTGTCTATCTATCTATCTATCTATGTATGTATCTATCTATGTATCTATCTATGTATCTATGTATCTATCTATCTATCTATCTATCTATCTATCTATCTGTCTGTCTGTCTGTCTGTCTGTCTGTCTGTCTGTCTGTCTGTCTGTCTGTCTGTCTATCTATCTATCTATCTATCTATCTATCTATCTATCTATCTATCTATCTATCTGTCTGTCTGTCTGTCTGTCTGTCTGTCTGTCTGTCTGTCTATCTATCTATCTATCTATCTATCTATGGCTGCAGCTCGTCGCTTCCATAAGCAGTTTACGCCTCGCATGGTTTCCCCTCCCTGTTCCGTCACAGCACCACTGTGTTCTCCCTCTCTCACCGCCGGTTCTAGATCTGGCTCAGAACTCGGGATTACATTGTTTCTCCGATTGGAGTCTACAGCACCGGCATGTCACAACAGGCTATGCTAATCCTGCGGGAACAAGGCAGCTAGGCCGGAGCTACAAGGTGGCTTGATGACGACGGGGCTTAAAGGAGTATTTCCAGAGACCCCGCCTGATCAGTGTTTCTGTGGTTCAGCGCTAACACTGCTAACAGCAGAAGTCAATAGTCAGCCAACCCTTCAACCCCAAGACCTTTCACAGCCCACGTTCAGGTTTTCATTAAGACTAGTCTGGGCGGTTGTATGACTGACTGTGAGCTGAAACACGTCACTGTGTACCTGAACACTGTTCATAGCCTCTTGAGACTACAGAGTCCGAATGCCCTTCATGTGCATGCTTATGCATGCTTATCACGGTAAGACATGGGGACATATGGACTTCAGATTATGTAGCAGCCCGCTACTGGCTGTGGGCGTGTGGTAGGCATGGCCACACGCAGAGCAGTAGGAGAGCGGGGACAGTGAGCTTAAAGCTATCTATACGGTAAATGTTGGAGCTTATTGGGGTGTGGTGTGCTGGGCTGTCGGGCTGGGTCATGGTGGAGTGTTGGTGCCTATTGATGACCTGGCGTTGGTGGCAGTCCTCTCCATTTAGCTCCTGTACAGTTTGTTCATTGTTGTAGCTGACAGGTAGTCATACTGTGCTTTAGACCAGGGGTCCTAAACCGACAGGAATGAGGCTCGGCTCGGCTCGGTAGGCAAGGATGTGCCTTAACGCTGTACCTGACTGACTGTACAAGGTTGTCCTGTGGTGCAAGTGAAGGATGCCTCAGGGAAGAGCTCAAAAGCAGTTCGGCCAGTTGGGGTCACAGTGTAGGTCCCCAGGAACCGGGATAGTCTTACCGACACACTGCACACCATAACGGTTGTAGGGATGTTACCATGGCACACTGTTGGCAGCAGTGGATAGAAGAAGGCATGCAGCAATTGGTGCCAGCACCATTGGCAAACGGCTGCACCATGGAGGACTACATGCACACAGACCGTTACCACGACTGTCCTTAACACCACATCACCATCACCCAAGACTGTGATGGTGTCGTACCAGACTGTCATGGAGTGGCTCAGAATGGCAGCGGGTCATCTTCAGTGACGAGTCCCGCTTTAGTCTTGGTGGAGACGCCCAACGAATCCGTGTGTGGAGGCACCGTGGTCAGCACCAAGATGGACAGTTAGAGGTCACACGTTCAGTAGGCCTGGTGTCTCTCCACCTCCACCTCTACCGCACCATCTGCAGGAACTGTGTGAGGATATTCAAGCTGCATGGGATGGGTTATCACAGGGCACCATTAGGAACCTCTACAGCTCCATACCGAGACGTCTGGCATGTTGGGTTAGCAAACACGGCCGCCCAACACCACCATACTGAGAGACAGACTTCTGTATGTGTAGCTCAGTAAATATTGATCATATCAGTCTAAATGTATCATCAGTTATTGATCCTGGTCACCTTTACCTTCCTTCCCAACACCACCGCACTCCCACACCTCCTTCTGTAGGCACTCAGAAGGCCTGTGTAGGCTCACTGGTGGTTTTGGATAGTGAATAGAAAGGCTATATGTGAGTTGTGGCCATTATGATGTCTGGTTACTATCAGCAGCACTGAGTGGGTAAGCGAGCCACTGTTGGGCTTCTACTGATTCAGTTCCCCACAAAGCTTGTAAAATTGGTGAAAATCCTTTGTAAGTGACCAGCATGTTGGCTTTTACGGCCCACTCCCAATCACAGCGGCCACCGCGTCCCAGTGACTTGGAAATGTTTTCGTTTGAATTTTGTTTTTTCTTCTTTTTCTTTCTTTCTTTCTTTCTCTTTTTTTGAAATCGCTTCCTGTCACTTGCCACATCCTCCAGAGAGCTGCGCTTCGGAGCGCTAACGCATTTCCTGCGTTATCTCGTTAGCGTCGCTGCAGCCATGGTGAGCTACTGTCCCATCTGCGGAAAGCCCGTCTACTTCGGTGAGTCCAGTTGGGTCCAGATCGTTTTTGTCCCTGAATTTGGTCACTTGAGTTGAGCCTGTTCTTCAGGAAGTGGCAGGAGAAGCTTGGCATGTTGTACGGTCTCCGGCTCCTTGTACCAGATGTTCCTTTGCTTGTGATATATGGTGTATAAGTCAATGAGAAACAGAATTTAGGGGCATCTGTGTTCAGTTCTGTTCTGACGTGATGCTTTATCATTAATATACAGGATGTGATGTGACGTGGTTCGTGCGATACATGTTGTATTACCCATGTGGAGTTTATAAACCTAACTTAGATGTGACTTGTGATTTGACTAGCGCGCTAACCACATGGTCCTGATTGGATTCCATATCGTGCCCTACGGATTTCATAGGTGTAATGTGTTGGCTGGTCTAGATGTCAGTCATGGGTTTCGCCTCGGTGCATCACCACCCAAACAACGGCTCGTGAGCTGAAACCACGTAGTAGTGCATCATCAGCAACTACAAGCATCTGTACAAGTGACAGCATGGCCATGAAATGAATTCAACAGTGTTCCCCTTTACGCCGAACGTAGCTCATCCATGTAGCCATGAGGCTAAGCTATAACCACCAACTGAACTAAACAGACTTGCATATGTCTGGGGGTGGGACACTGAATGGCTGTATGCTGTTGTCTATGGATATGTTCATCTGCCGTAACTTAACCCCATAAATCCTGTGTAGTAGACTTAGTATCAGTAACTACGGTAACGAGTAACTGACTGCAATGCTAACAGGCTATTCCAAGGTTATAGAAGAGTGTAGTAACACTAGGAACCCATTGGTGGCTCCTGGACATTTAAGGGGTTAAAACAAAGGAGTCTGAATTTTGTCTTAGCTCATCCAACCGATGTGATGGAGCCAGGCTCTGACCTGGAGTTGGATGCCAGCCTGTAGCAGGTCCCTATGACATTCGATCTGTTTCTTGGAGTTTGGGTATGTAGCCTCATTGGCTAAGCTAACATTAGCTTAGTCAGCAGGCACCTTATGACCATGGTGCAGGTTTGATTTGGACCGACTGCCGTATGTTAGCTAAGCTAACTGTACACTATATGGTCTATAAGTATTCACTCACCCATCCAGGTCATTGAATTCAGGTGTTCCAATCACCTCCATGGCTACAGGTGTATAAACCCAAGTGCCTAGAGGCATGCAGCCTGCTTCTACAGACGTTAGTGAGAGAATGGGTCGCTCTCAGGAGCTCAGTGAACTCCAGTGTGGTGCTGTGATTCATGTGGTCTTTAGATCAGCTCAGGAAAAGTGTGTAGAGGTTCATGGAATGGGTTTCCATGGCCGAGCAGCTGCATCCAAGCCTTACACACTACAAAGCATCGAATGCAGTGGTGTAAAGCCACTGGAGCTGTGGAGACGTGTGCTATGGAGTGACCAATCACGCTTTGACCTGAACCTGCACTGTAGGGATCGCTAAAGAATTCCGTTGTACCCTGTGGAATGACGATACAAGGAATCTGGAATCTTGGAGGAGGGATTATGGTGTGGGGGTTTTTCAGGATCAAGAGATTCTGGACCCTTTCGTGCCAACCTTCCTGAGGGCCCCTTCCTGTTCCAACATGACCCAACACCAGTGCACAAAGCAAGGTCCATAAAGACATGGATGAGCGAGTTTGGTGTGGAAGAACTGGACTGGCTGACCTCTTGAGAATTCTGAAGAGTCCTGACCTCAACCCGATAGAACACCTTTGGGATGAATTAGAGTGGAGACTGCGAGCCAGGCCTTCTCGTCCAACGTCAGTGTGGCTCCACAAAAAATCTGGTTCAGCCCCATGGATTCGCTGGCCTGGAATCGCGGAACCCGTGATGCAAGGGGCTGGTGCTGCCGTCACCATGCAAAGTTGGAGACTGTGTGAAGGCAGCAGCAAAAACACCCATCAGTCATCTGGTGAAGGAAGAACATGTCCACGACTTCTGCTTTCGGTCATCCAGATACGTAATCCCTTGGCTCTCAAACCATTGGAAAAGGAGTTCTGTTCTTATAGGGTTCGGTGGAACCAGCAGCAGCTCTGGCACGAGCACTGGCACTCTGTTGTTGCTACCTATGAGTAAGTTCCCAAATGACCAATCAGTGAGCTTCTCTGGCTGTTTTGACTTGGAAAACACATACGCCATCATTTTGAAACGCTGCCATCATTTTTAAATACGGTGCTACACTTCATTATCACCATACAGCCACAACGTACCTGCCACCCATGTTTTCATTTCGAATAGCTACTGAGGTCTAGCCAGAGTGCCATTACTTTCAGTGAAATTCCAGGTTCCTTGGCAAAGTTGGCATGGTGGCGCGGTGGGAGGCACTGTTGCCTCACAGTAAGGCTTATCCCACATATAAGGCCTCAGGAGTTCAGCTCCTAAAGAGCCTAACCACTGAGGTTCCAACCAAAACAGCTGAGTAGACTGTACTAACACAGCACAGTGCTGAAACGCAACAAGGATGATCCTGCTAAACAAAAGATCAGCATCCTTTGGTTGCTCAGATATCTGTAGGCTAAGGAGGCCCTGAGGGCCCCATGCTACTACTACAGTCCTCCACTTTGAAATTAGAGCCAGCTCTTCCAGCACGGACCATTTCAAAACCAAGGCTAGACTAGACGTTGGGTAACTGTGTACATGCATGTATGTCTGTGTGTGTGTGTGAGCGCATTTCTGTCAGGTTGTCTCTCCATGAGTCACGCGAGGACAGGAAGTGAGCTGGAGTTTTGGGTTTGTGGCAGGAAGTGGAATTGGCCCGAGAGACAGAGAGAACGAGAGCGAGACAGAGCGAGACAGAGAGAGGGAGACTGAGAGTAACTGTTTAAATTGGCGGTTGCTAAATAACAGCCATGCCTGTTCACAGAATGAAAACCAAGCTGTGCTAGCTCCGGAAGCTAACCCTGCTAGCTCGGAGGCAGGGAGGAGCATTCCTGGAATCTGGTTCTGTACAAGGCCCAAGCGGAATGAAAGTAAACATGAGGGTGGACCTAATGGCCAAGCTCAGCTGGGCCAAAATGGACACCCAAGAGTGGACTGTGACACAGTCACGAAAGAGTTGTGAGTTGTGAGTTGTGATTGGTTGATCACAATCAGGTGAGGTGTCTGTGTCCTGTTTTGCTCAATTGTGACCCTAAAGAAAACCACACACACTCATTCTCAGAATAATAGCTGCACCCGGGATGAATCAGCCGACAGGAATGAAACTTGAGGGGGTGGGTTTTCTCTGTACCTGACTGACCCAACAGCCATGACAGTGTTTACATTCAGCGAGCAGTGATGCCCTCCATGAGTCATCCTGTTAGTGCCAGGACCATTGGCGGATGACTGCACCACGCACCAACCTTTACGACGACTGCCACGTCAGACACCACGTCAACGTCGTCAGAATGGCAGCGGGTCATCTCCAGTGACGAGTCCTGCTATTGTCTTGGTGGAGACGACCAACGAATCTCTGTGTGGTGGCACCATGGTCAGCAGCAATGAACTGTTTGATGTAGCCTCCATTCACCTCCACACCATCCCCAAACTGCTGGAACCGGGTGAACACCAGTTAGATCTCCATCTCCAACTACCAGAACCACACCAACACATCCAAAGCTTCCCTCTTTGGCTGTTGGATCTCCATTTCCAGCTGGCAGAACCTCATCTGCACCTCCAAGGCTTCCCTCTCCGACGTCAACGTCGCCATCACCGAGTGACTCAGAATGGCAGCGGGTCATCTTCAGTGGCGAGTCCTGCTATTGTCTTGGTGGAGACGCCCAACGAATCTCTGCGTGTGGCGCTGTGGTCAGCACCAAGATGAACTGTTTGTGGTCACACGTCACACGACCAGAAGGCCTGGTGTGACTCCACCTCCACCCCTACTGCACCATCTGCAGGAACTGTGTGAGGATGTTCAAGCTGCATGGGATGGATTATCACAGGACACCATTAGGAACCTCTACAGCTCCATACCGAGACGTCTGGCGTGTTGGGTTAGCAAACATGGCGGCCCGACTCCATACCGAGAGACAGACTTCTGTATGTGTAGCTCAATAAATATTGATCATATCAGTCTAAACTTATCATCAGTTATTGATCCTGGTCTCCTTTATCTTCCTTCCCAACAGCACCGCACTCCCACACCTCTTTCTGGGTGGAGCTATGTGTGTAGACACTGTATATAACCAGTGAGTGTATATACAGGTACCATATGAATCAATGTATGTAGCTCCTCCATGATGGTTTCGCTTTTGGAGTTTCTGAAGCGACTGACGTCCACATCTAATTACCAAACAAAGGTGATTTACCATAGAGCGCCGAAACTAACCAGAGCCCACACCCTACTTGGTTGGAGCAGACCTTCCGTGGCTCATAAGAAGTAGAAGATGCAACCGATTTCTAAGTCTGAACTTTGGAGATATGGAAAAATATCCCACCATCGTTTTGTCGCTGCTACTGGAATCATTGATACGTTGACCGTATGTGTACCATCACCACAGCTTGTTCTACTTTGTTCGTGTGGTATCTGAGAAGCTAGCGACGCCCATGAGCTTGCGTGTATGGCTTTGTCAGCTGTTGAAGTGCGACTTCCTTTGAACTTCACGACTGTATGACTTTACGAGGGCCGCTCGAATGCACCACTGCTTCTGAACTTCCTGGTTATCTCCTCTAGATGCCATCGTCTCAATGATTCCAAGCTTATGGAATGGAGGAATGAAGGGACCGGGCTTTGGGGTTGAGATGAACCAATGCCTTAAACTTTGAGGTGTATGGTCTTGCCTGACCTCTTGCCCTTTGACCCTTGTAGGTGAGAAGAAAAGGTCCCTTGGGCGGGATTATCACCCACTGTGCCTGAAGTGCCACAGGTGTAAGAGACAGCTCACTCCCGGACAGCATGCAGAGGTACTCCCACATACATAATTCCACACGGCTGAATTTCTGTTGAACTGGGGGATGTGGGAATCTGTGAGGAATGTCTGAAAGGCAAGGGCCTCTCTTCGTGTGCTTTCCTTCCAGCATGATGAGAAGCCCTACTGCACAAACTGCTACATGAGGGACTTTGGACCTAGAGGTGAGATCTGCCTCAGTCTGATAATCCAGTGTGGTTCCTAACACCACAAGTTATCTGTCTCCTTCTCCGTCCACAGGTAACAGAGGACCAGTCTCGCGCCCCTGTAACACTGCTGCCTCCTAAAGGATGTAGCTGTAGAACCTCTCCAGCCACCTCTACACCATCCCCAAACTGCTGGAACCGGGTGGACACCTGTTAGATCTCCATCTCCAACTACCAGAACCACACCTACACCTCCAAGGCTTCCTTCTCCGGTTGCTGAATCTCCATCTCAAACTGGCAGAACCACATCTACACCTCCAAGGCTTCCCTCTCCAACTGTTAGATCTCCATCCGCAACTGTTCAAACCACATCCACACATCCAAGGCTTCCCTCTCTAAGTGTTAGATCTCCATCCTTAACTGTTCGAACCACATCTACACCTCCAAGGCTTCCCTCTCCAACTGTTAGATCTCCATCCTTAACTGTTCAAACCACATTTACACCACCAGAGCTTACCTCTCTGAGTGTTAGGTCTCCATCCTTAACTGTTCAAACCACATCTACACCTCCAAGGCTTCCCTCTCCGACTGTTAGATCTCCATCTGTAACTGTTTAAACCACACCTACACCTCCAAGGCTTCCCTCTCCAACTAATAGATCTCCATCTGTAACTGTTTAAACCACACCTACACCTCCAAGGCTTCCCTCTCTGACTGTTAGATCTCCATCCGTAACTACTAGAACCACATCTACACCACCAGAGCTTCCCTCTTGGAGTATTAAATCTCCATCCTTAACTGTTCAAACCACATCTACACCTCCAAGGCTTCCCTCTCTGACTGTTGGATCTCCATCCTCAACTGCTACAACCTGGTCATCATTGTCATCCACAGCCATTCAATCTTCATCCCCTATCCATAAACCATGTGTTAGTTTAGAATGCTAGGACCACATAAACACCTGCAAGGCTTCCAGCTCCAACTGTTAGACCTCCATCCTCAACTGATCACCAACTGTAAGATCTCCATCCTCCAAACTCTTAAATCAAAAATCCCAAAATGAATCTGCTGGATGTCCATCCCCAATGTTGCACCCTAGTCTCCACCAGTGTGATCTGTCAGGTCTCCATGTTTTAAATCTCAACCCCTGACTACTAGAACCTGGTAGAACCAACTGGCAGACCCCCTTTGCCAACTGTCTACATCTGCTGGATCTCCATGTCTAGCGTTTAGTACCTGGCCTACATCTGATAATCTCTATATCTCTCCATCAACCCTTGCTAGATGTAGCTTACACCTGTGAGATCTTCCCTTTCAACTGCTAGACTGCCATTTCCAACTGTTAGAACCCGGTCTAGATCTGGTAGATCTCCATTTGTTACCCCTGATATAATCTGCACCAGCTAGATCTCTGCCCCAACTGTTAGATCTACATCATGGCCTTTGATCTGTCAGGTCTCCATGCCGTTAAATCTCTACTCCTAACTGCTAGGACCTACATCTGTTTGATTTGCCCCTTCCTCTTGTAGATCACTATTCCACACTGTCTCCTTGTTTAGCTGTTAGAACCTCACTTACATCTAGATCACCTAGATCTCTAAATTTCCATCCCCACTTCCTAGACGTAGTTTACACCTGTGAGATCTTCGCCTCTGGCTGCTAGGCTGCCATTTCCAGCTGTAGGAACCCAGTCTAGATCTGGTAGATCTCTATTTGGTACCCCTAATCTCCATCTCCAACCTTTAGATCTCCATCACGGCCTACATCTGTTATGTCTCTAACTGCAAGGAAGTAGTCTACGTCTACTAGACCTGCCTCTACACCGATTCCACCTCCACCCTTAATTCAGAACCATCTGTACATCTAGCTCTCCTTCTTCAGCTATCCTGCTCTTGGACCAACCCCAGCCTTGCTCCTCCTGATCTGCATTCCCAACATGAAACCCAATTTGTCAAGCCTCATCCCAAGTGGCACTGGGCCTCTCCCACCTCTTTGGAAGACGTTC
>JAMWET010006842.1:40000-47500 GCA_024036415.1 Prochilodus magdalenae | reverse complement strand
TGATGAAGGCCTAGAGGATGACCAACACTGCACTGTGCAGCAGCAGATGAGCTATCGTCTCTGACTGTCCATCTACAAGGTGGACCAGCAAAGTAGTCTGTCTAAGATAGCTAGCGCTTCTAGGGGATTGTAGTGGTATATTAGCGCTAAGCTAACAGTGAAGTGGGATAGCAGTCCCGCAGTTGCCACCTCTTTCGCTGTCCTCCAGTCAGACTCTACCGATAAGCTTTGTCGTCCTGGTAGAGCCATTCAGACTGATAGGGGGCGCTGTTCCACCTCCTAGCACCAGAAGTGGGATGACGTTTGTTGTGGATGCTCTTTTACTGAGCACAGCAGCAGGAGAGAACTGCTGAGGCCTAACCAGCTGGAGAGCTTCTGATTGGCTGAGAGGAGCGTCACTCATTATCTTGCTGATGCTCAGTCGTGCATAGCTGGTCTCAGCTTTGGGGTAGGACTCAGCGGCTAGGCCTCAGTCTGCCTCACAGGGACCAGTCCACCCAGAGCATGTCTCATTACCTCTCGTCTCCTGTTACGCGAGCTGGAAGCGCATTAGCGGACTTCTAAGGGTCCCACCAGTCACTGGCTGTTGTCTTGCTGCGAAGCTGGGGCCTATTGAAGCCTCTGAATCTGTGGGCGCTCAAAGCTGACGGCTAATGCTATCAAAGCTGATCCAGGGATGAATCAGCTCATTGATCTTTCCCAAAGAACAGCACCTGCTCAGATTACGGGCCAGTTAAAAATAACACGCAAATTATCAAAGGGCGGGGGGAGCCCAGGTGAAGGGGAGCGGGGGCCCGGCGACGGCTTCAGGCCGGCAGAGAGGGGAAAACGCGGACCTGTGGCTGGAATTTCTGGGAGTGGAAAACAGAAGGCTTTCTCGGCTGTGCCTTTTAAGGCTGATATATGTAAATGAGCTCCGTTCTGATAGGCTGCCTGTGGTGTGCCGCATGCCAATGAGTGGTTCGGATTCAAACGCTGCTTATACTTTAGTGTGAGTGGGCGGGGCCAAACTGCTGCATGCTGAAGAGGTGGTTGTGATGTAAATCCCTCAGACATTCTGGGACGACACCTTTGCAGTCTTTGGTGTCGGGGACATCCTTACCGTCTTCGTGCATGTAGCCCTTCATCTGCCAATGGTGCTGGCACTAACAGGACGACTCATGGAGGACACCACTGCTCGCTGACTGTCCACCAAAGTAGCTGTTGGGTCACCTCCTGTATGACGGACAGTCCTTTGGTCCTCCCTCACGGTAGTTCATGCAGGTCTCACTGATCCTTAATGGCTTCTAGCAACAACTGCCAACAGCGTGCCATGCTAGTACTCGCGCGGGCGGTATGGCCACTTCCCAGAGCCCTGCGATGCCACCCTCCTCCAACTCTTCCATCTGCTTGATTTGCTTTTGAACTCTTCTCTGAGGCTTACTTCACAACAGCCTGGCACGGCACCATTGCACTCTTTGGTGACGTTGACGTGGTGTTACGTGGTGGTAACGGTCTGCGTGCATGTAGTCATGCGTCGTCCATCCGTCTGCCAAAGGTGCTGGCACTGGAACAGGATGACTCAGTGTTGGGGAGGCTCTAATAAACTCTACTGTCGGCGAGGTTTTAGTTAGCGCCATTCACTCTGGAGTGCCAGTCAAAGCACAGGCAGGACGCAGCGATTCAGGTTCCTTCTCATTACTTGCGACTCAGAGCAGTAATACAGAACATCTGTAACACAGAACGACAATATGTGTGTGGCTGTGAGGTAAACAACAAAGGAATAATCACATTATATTATCTGCTCACATTCTCCACAATGTTTGTGTACCATATTGTAACGCCTAGTAGGTGCAGGAGTGTACTGTCTCTTTAAGAGCCCCGTGAGCCGTGTGCGCATGCGTGGAGGTAGCGCGCGGGAGAACTGAGTGTGGGATGTGCTGAACGGTAGAGACTACTGGACCTAGCTGTTTGTTTTGGTCGTTCGTTCGTTGTTTTCTTTATGTAACGCTGCTTTGTGGGCGTTACCCGTCCATGTATGAACGGGCAAGGGGCTCTAAGAGACGTGTATATGCCAGCCTCATCGCTAAATAAACGAGCAAGTGGAATACCGCCAGTGTGTGTACGAGTGTCTGCTCCATTGTGCTTCACCTGCCTCTAAAGCTCACTATCCGGGCTGGAGCTGGAAAGTTTACCCCCTCTGGCTTCAAAGCGTTACAACATGTAACACAGCCACACTGCAGTAGTAGCCCATGTGATAATTCTAAACTAGCAAGTTTGCGCATACAAGGCCACTTTAGCGGCTAATCGCTAGCATCCACTTTAATAACAAAGCATGACTATCACATGAACTCAGCGGGGTAACTCTCATATGGGTCCTGAATGAAACAAGTGCCGCCTGCATATAGGTCCAGTACATTCCCTCGTTGTACACTCATGGAGGGCACCACTGCTTGCTGAATGTCCACAGTCATGGCTGTTGGGTCAGTCAGGTACAGTGTACAGGTACACCCGTCCTTGCTTACGTCACCTGTGTGGCCGAGCCTGAAACTTGAATCATTGGCATGTCTCACCATGTCAGACCTGCCCACCAAGTTTCATTCCTGTCAGCGGACTCGCTCTGGGTGCAGCTATTGTTTTGATTTCTGGCATTTAGCTTGATGCTCTTATCCAGAGCAACTTACAAAGTTTATCATATTACAGGTAGGCCAATGTAGTGTTAGGAGTCTTGCCCAAGGACTCTTATTGGTGTAGCACAGCACAGTCACCCAGACCGGGATTCAAACCCCAGTCTCCCACCTGTGGTGGTGGCTACTTGGCGGGTAGTGGTGTTATCCGCTGACCTGCACCAACCGATGTTTTGATGATGAGTGTATATCGCTAATGGTGGTTTTCTTTTTTCTTTCATGGAGGTATTAAACTGAATGTCTTACAATGCTATTACAGACCTATCATAAAGCAGCGTCTCAGACCATATTCATAACCGTGTCGAGTAGTAACACTTTCTGTGAGAGGGCTTTGAGAGGTGGACGTCTGGTTCCATTCGCCCCCACCCTGAACAGATCCGACTCTCTAGAACAGAGCACTTCATACCCACCCACTCTGAATGACTCCGTATGGTGGAATTCCCCTTTCAGCATGACCCTGTGGCACGTGCCGGTATGAGTCAGTCAGATTCAGCCCACACTGGTTTAACATGACTTGTTTTGACTAGACCAGCAAAAAAAAAGGCCATCTGTTTATGCTATAGTGTCGCCATCTGCTGGCCGAAAGACTGCAGCGCAGCTCTGGACACTACACGAATGCTAGCCCACTGCAGCTTTAGCAGTTAGCTTGGTGAGAGCTCATTTACATATAGGCCTCTGCTGGTTAAACGGCACTTCTGCAGCTCATTAGTAGCCACGGTTCCTCATTTTCAGACCCATAATGTAGAAGGGGAGGGTCCTAGCTGCTCAAACTGCCTAAGTGATTGCAACTTGCATGTAATCAACAGGCCACACCTGATGCAGTGGAGTTACTAGCCTTGGGTTTCTTGGCTCAGGCTCTTCTGATTGGCTGATGCACAGACGACCAGGAGTGCTGTTCTAAATAAAAAGGCCACAGAGAAGCTCTGGCTGTTGCCTTGGAGTTTAATGCTGGGTTGTAGTTGAGTGAGCTGAGTGAGAGTTTGGTGGTGCTCCAGCATGTAAGTATGTTGTGGTGAAGCTCTGGTGGAGTGGTTCTTGGCTAATTGGTGCTCACTCTTCCCCTCTGTACAGAAAAGCCTAGCCTCCTGTATGATGGCAGACAAGCCTGATATCAGTGAGATCTCTCACTTTGACAAGAGCAAGCTGAAGAAGACGGAGACCCAGGAGAAGAACACTCTACCTACCAAAGAGAGTGAGCACTTGTGTGATCAGTGTCTAGCACTGCTATGGATGGTGTAGGGTAATGCCATTTCTACAGACTGTCATCTATGCTCCTAAAGGCTAGTGAATGTGTGGGTTGGCCTTACTGTGAGCTAGGCCCCCATGCCTGGTCTTTGGTGGTCTACTACAGGCTTCCTGCATCTGTATCCCAATGCTAGGGCCTTGTTCAGAGTGCCTGTCTATCTACCTTTGACACTGTTGGCTGTGTAAGTCTGAAATGAACCCAGACTCTTGCTCATTGGATTTAAACTTGGTGGCTTGAGTTGCCATTCTGGGTGGGTTCATACAGACTTGTCTCAGCCTAGGCACTTGTGTTGGCTTTCATAGGGGTGTTTTTAGACTGCTTGAAACTCAACAAGGTCAGTTCAGCTGGGATTTGATATGTAGTTGAATGCTTACATGGGCCTAATGCATCTGAGAGCCAAGTTTGTGCATGGACTGAAGAATCTGAGGTGAAGCTACACTCTGCACAGAATTGGCTTTCTGGAACTAGGGTTGGTCAATGCTGCCCAGGCTATTCCTAGCTTCTATGTGGCTCTGAGTAAGCCTAGCAAGAATTGAGTTGGTGTTTAATAGTAATTGTGATGGCAGCTAAATGTCTCAAGAACATGTTGGTAGCTGTGGTCTGAAACCTGTCAAGAGCCACTTGTATTGGAGATCAACATTTTGGCTAGGTTTTGAAGGCAACCCTGCCGTACTTGGTGTGCTGGTTTCACCAGCTTGGTGTTGCATAGACAATAACTAGGATGGTACTGAAGTGGCTTTGTTGTGGCCTTGGCATGACCTTGGGTTCTGTTCACCACCACTATAAATGAGTGGCATAAAGCTTCTCATCAAACTCCTCTAGCATCTCTAACTGAATTGGGTGGATGTTGAAACTCTAATGACCTGTTGCTTTTGGCTTTTCCTTTCAGCAATTGAACAGGAGAAGCAATGTGAGTCGTAGGCAACCATCTCCTGTTCGTCACATCACCAAGGACAATGAAGGGCTTCTTGAACATCTCATGGGCAAGATGGCTTCTAACCTCAGCAGTGCCATCTGTGGCCAAGGTTGGAGTCAAACCTTGATGGAAGCTGAAGGATGCCTGTGAGGAAGAGCTAGGCCACATGGCCTGGTGAAGGGACTATATGGTGATGCGTGCTCTCCTATTGAACTTGGTGAAATAAAGATTGTAAAAGCAAGCTGTGCTTCTCTTGACCTGAACTGGCTACTCCAGCTGTCTCCCACTATTGATGTGATGGTTCAAAGCTTGGTAGCACCTTTTTTCTTGTAGCTAAAGCCAGTAGTGCAGGGTTAGCACTTAGCATTGTCACTCCTTGGCTAATTAGGCAAGATAACCTGGTGACTTTTGGTCTCTGGTGTGCTCATGTGGTGTTTCACCTACCCTCAGCAATGTAGTGTTAATCAACAGCCAAATGAGCCTCGGCTTAGTGAGATTCAGTGTTAGCTGTAGACTGATTGAGGTTGCACCAATGCTTTGAGGTGAAAAGGGAACTGGCTGTTCCCCCTGCGGTGTTCTTGATAACTGATCTCTGCTTTCGGACCTCCTTTCACCTCAGAGTTGGTGTGACTTCAGAGCTGTCCAATAGCTACAAAGCAGACTAGCTCTGTAAGCTAATGGTTGTTGTCTGTACTTGAAGGTCAAGTTTCCAAACTGGCCTTGGAGTTGTGAAGGTGTCATACAATAGACACAGTGCTGTTTAAAGCTGTAGTTCCTCAAACCTGTTAATTTATCCTAAGCTAATATGGTTAACATGTTAAAGTCTGTAACATACTGTTTAAGGAGTAACTTCAGTATTATAGCCACACTTTAAAATGAAAGATGGAGTCTTCCATGTTTTCAACACAGCTATGTGTGGACTGAAGAGGGGAATCAGTTTTAGTTTGATCTGTTAATCTACACAGTAATTCTCAAATGGATGCTACCGTGCTGAAGCAACAGACTCTCAGTCTTGAGAAACTGGTGGTGGAGGAGGGAGCGGGGCATGTCTAGGACCAGTGCTGGGGGGGGAAAACCACTGTTGCAGGCTGAAGAGGTTATTTGATTGGTGTAACACTGGTGTTTTGTAGCCAGGTTGACCTTTTTAATGTGGTCTTCATCAATATATCATTAACATTAATTGGATTTAATTGGCAGTGGGCGTACTTATAATGAACATCCTGTTGGTGGTGTCACTTGAATGTGTTTCTCTAACAGGGCTCAGTGTGTCAAATGTTAAGGGACTTGTTTGATAGTAATTGATATTTGGTGTTAATACTTCTGATGCTAAGAGAGATTCAGATTCAGTCAGTTTAACTGATATTTGATTTCATTCTAATTAAGTTTTCCAAATCTATATTATTGAAGTCAACATCAATTACATTATGTGCATTCGGAGGCTACTGGTCAACCTGGATTCAAAGCTGTTTATCTTCATGTGCCAGGCTGTTAAGCTTGTTGCATTATACAGAGATGTGGCCATGCGAAGAGGCTCTACGTCATTAGAAATGTTCTTAGTGGAGATGTTATTTGTGCTATACTGTGCTGGCGCTATTGACCACAGCCCTCCAGAGATGCTTCAGGTGGGCTTTAGCTTACAGAGCTTCAAGATTGGACAGAAAAGCTGTCAGTAAAGCTGAGCATGATGACTTGGTGAGGATGTCCAGCATTCGAGAAAGTGGCCCAGAATTCGCCCAGAATGGTGAATACTAGAATGCTTCCTGAACGCACTGTTGCCAGAGGATCTGAGACTGCGTTCAGTCCACCATAGCTGGAGCAGACTGCCGGGGCTCAGGTTTAGCTGTGGTGCACCAATGGAGAGGAAACAGAGCCAAGAGATGTTACTTGTGCTGCTGTTTGCTGAGCTAACCTCACCACTCTAACTATCTAACCCCTAACCTATCTAACCTCATGTCTTCTCTTAATAATAATATCAATAATAATAATAATAATAGTGTTTTATAATAAAATTTAAATACTACTATTACTATTAAAAAATAATGATAGTTATTTTATGTTAAATAAAATTAAGAAAATAAAATAAAATAACAATAATACAATAATAATAACAATTATTTACAATTATTTATGTTAATATTAATATATTTAAAACGGACTTGAACAGCTTTTTATCCCGAACTTTAACACTCTATTAGTATCATTTCTGTTGTTTGTTCCTACTTCCGGTGACACCGCTCGTTGTTTGTTGAGCTCCGGAGGACTTTTATTGTGAAAGAAAACAGGAAGTTACGTCACGCATCAAGTGGGAAATTCAAAATCTCTCCGGCGTTTGAGGTTTTGAGCTGAACGGTCTGCGGATGTTTGTGTGGTCGGTGTGAAAGCACCGTCACAGTTTCCCCACTGTTAAAACAGACGATATACAGTTTTAAACTCCCGGCCGAGCCGGTTTAACCACGGAGACACACACGGTGAGTACGATAGACACACACAGGCAGTTTTAGACAGTTAGCTTAGCATAACGGCGCGCAGAGTTTTCTGAGGGTTTGTTTTTTTGCCACGTCGTTAATTATTAACCCAACAAACCGGTTAAGTGCTGTGTAGTAAAGACTTAATGTTGTTTTATATTAACTATATTCGTGTTAAAAGTTCCAGTAGGCTTCTAGTTCAAGCCC
>JAMWET010006842.1:15000-37500 GCA_024036415.1 Prochilodus magdalenae | reverse complement strand
GCAGCAGTTCGTGAAGCCGCTTTTCTCTTGGTGAAGGACTGTAATAGTGTTTAAAGGTCAGTCATTATAGGAAAGTGATCACTGTGACTGCTCTTGGTAGGATGACCTGCCTCGGGTGAAGACCGAGATCGAAGCCATGAAGAACCTCAGCCATCAGCACGTGTGTCGGCTTTATCATGTCATTGAAACGACCAGCAAGATATACATGGTGCTCGAGGTACGTGTTCGTGTTGTATTGGTATGTTGGGTGTCCTGAGGTTAACTGGGTTATAACCTGTATGGTGCGATACAGACACCCTGACCATGTCATTTTCAGGAAAGTTGTTGGGGTGTGGGCTGGAATTGGATGAGGTGTTGGATAGTAACTTCCTGAAAGAGACCTCTGGAAATGGCTAACGCCACCATCACCATCTTGGCATTTCCCCCCAGGAAGTTCCCTCACAGCCATACAAAACCAGACTCCTCCCTCTCAGACTGTGGAGAGATCTATACGCCTAGTTTGTGATGTCACACTGCTTTTGAAGGAGACCTAAGACAGGGTTGGCCGTAACTAATCATTACACACAGCCTGTTTCATTTGATGTGATGGAGAGGCTGGACCGGGGTCATCATTGGTTCGTGAACACATGTGGACTTAAATGATCAAAAATGTAGAGATATGGGACGTTTAAAGTGCGGGACCTTCACTGTCCACAGACGCCGTGTTGAGCGTTTCAAGCTTTCAGTCATCAGTCTCCTCCTGTATTGTGTTTTGGCAGGCCATCACAGTGTCACAAATGCTGAATGTCCAGATAGTTGGCTTAATGTACCTCTTCAGATGCCCAAGACACACACTCTCTGTCTCTCTGTCTCTCGCAGTATTGTCCTGGAGGAGAACTGTTCGATTATATCGTGGCCAAAGACCGGCTATCTGAGGAGGAGACCCGAGTATTCTTCCGTCAGATAGTTTCAGCTCTGGCCTATGTCCACAGCCAAGGATACGCCCACCGTGACCTCAAGCCGGTACGCTCTGCAGTCTCAAGAAATTCCATGTTCGAGCTGAACTGTGTTTTTATTTTATTTTATTATTTTTATTTTTATTTTTTGAGCAAGAATGTTCTCTTTCTTGGGTGTAACATCTCTCTCTCTCTCTCTCTCTCTCTCTCTCTCTCTCTCTCTCTCTCTCTCTCTCTCTCTCTCTCTCTCTGTCTCTCTGTCTGTCTGTCTGTCTGTCTGTCTGTCTGTCTGTCTGTCTGTCTGTCTGTCTCTCTCTCTCTCTCTCTGTCTGTGTGTCTGTCTGTCTGTCTGTCTGTCTGTCTGTCTGTCTCTCTCTCTCTCTCTCTCTCTCTCTCTGTCTGTCTGTGTGTCTGTCTGTCTGTCTGTCTGTCTCTCTCTCTCTCTCTCTCTCTCTCTGTCTGTGTGTCTGTCTGTGTGTCTCTCTCTCTCTCTCTCTCTCTCTCTCTCTCTCTCTCTCTCTCTCTCTCTCTCTCTCTCTCTGGCTGTCTCTCTCTCTCTCTCTGTCTCTCTCTCTGGCTGTCTGTCTGTCTGTCTGTCTTTCTCTCTGGCTGTCTGTCTCTGTCTCTCTGTCTCTCTCTCTCTCTTTCTTTCTGTGTCTCTCTCTCTCTCTTTCTTTCTGTGTCTCTCTCTCCGTGTGTCTCTCTCTCTCCGTCTGTCTCTCTCTCTCCGTCTGTCTCTCTCTCCGTCTGTCTCTCTCTCCGGCTGTCTCTCTCTCCGTCTGTCTCTCTCTCCGGCTGTCTCTCTCTCCGTCTGTCTCTGTATTACTCTTAGGAAAACTTGCTGATTGATGAAGATCACAACCTAAAGCTGATTGACTTTGGCCTCTGTGCTAAACCGAAGGTATGTTTTTATCTTTGGGCCTTGGTAATGAGCAGACAGCTGGGTCCTCTCTAATGTGTAGACGTTCGTGCAGCAGCGCCTTGTTAAATGAGCTGTCTATCTAACTGTATATTAACTGTCTACTGAGTCTGTGGCCCTTTCACATCCACTTTCTTGTATTTTATTTTAAGGAAGTGAAAATAAAATTGGATTCGATTTAAATTCTCTTTTGATGGGTTTGAGGTTGGTGGGGTTAACCTCTCCTCTGAGGAGCCCTTTAGTGTCCTCGCACTGAGCACCAAAATGCACCGGTTACTTAATGATAAAGCACAGGTTGACTATGAGATGCTGTATTAGGACGTCATGCCACATTTCCTCACTGTATCGTTAATCAGAGATGCTCAAATGTGCCACAGGCGTAGATAACTGGTTCTTTAGGGCTACACTGGCCTGTTGGTTACAGACTAGTACCCGGTAATGAAGATATTCTGCTGGGTTGTTGAGAGATTCAGCTTGTGAGCATGCTGTGATGTGTCGTAGGGCGGTTTGGGTTATGAACTGATGACCTGTTGTGGAAGCCCAGCCTATGCAGCTCCAGAACTCATCCAGGGCAAGTCATATATCGGCTCTGAGGTAAGATGATGTGGTTTTTCACCAGGTCTGGGTGATGCGGTGTAATCCGATATCATTGATGATTCACAAGCAACTTGATGGGAATGTGTAACAGTGGATAATCGCTGTTTGGCTGTTACACTGCTTACACACAGACTGAGGAATTGTGGCTCACGTTTCTGAAAGAGGTGTGAATCACTACATGCAGCCACTTCAGACAGACTTGTGGGCTGGGATTCACAAAACTGGACTGATCTCAAGTCAGATTCTTCAGTATCTATGACAATCATAGTCACACATACTGATTCTCCATCAGCACTCCTGCTCCTGAGGTGGTTTGTAAATATGGACCCTGTTGTCTGAAATCTCTGCCTGGATTTTTGTTCAGGTTTAGAGCTTATAGTGAGTCATACTCTGTCCTAAACCACAACATGTCTGTGTGACCCAATATCTGTGTTAAGTCAGATTTTTCACCAACTCATTCTTTATATATATATATATATATATATTCATATTCAATATTTATTTTTTTATTTTTTTTTATATTAAAGTTATGAAAGCCCATCAGTGAGCTTATACTGCTGTTTAACACAGACAGCTCCAGCAAGTAATGCAAATATTCCCGACTTCCTCATTTAAACAATGACAAAACTGGGAAATGGAGGAATGAGTAAGGTAAGAAGTAAAAATTAAAATGGCCAGTAAATGATAAATGAAGAAATCACGTTCTCTTATTTTGCCTGTCATTTATTAACCTGGTTTAAATGGATTTCTCTCAGAAGCATAATGCTTAGGTTAGTCAGCTTCACTGATTGTAGATCTGTTAGTTCCAGCCTGTCTCACACTTAAACACGTATTCGGTGATAATCTAATGTTCTTGAGAGGTTTCAGGAGACCTCTAGGTACTTCAGTGTTATATTGGCAAGTAAAGATGGTCTAGTTGATTGTCTGTGCTATCACGGATCGAGCCTCCAACCTTTAGAATCTTTTCAATATGTCCTCCAGAAGTCGTGTTGTGAGAAGCCAGCTTTGGCTGACCTTGAGTTCCCTTGTTTACTGTGGTGTGTCTGTGTATTTCAGGCAGATGTTTGGAGTATGGGCGTGCTGCTGTTTGCTCTTCTGTGTGGCTACCTCCCGTTCGATGATGATAACTGTATGGTCCTCTACAGAAAAATCACAGTGGGTTGAAGTCCTCACCTGAAATCATTTTCCAGAACTTCTGCTTAATTCAGAAGACATTTAGGCAGATTGACACAGATGCTCTGTTAATGTACAGTGGTGTTGATGGGAACCAGGAGTTGATGTCTGAAGAACAAATATAGGCATCAGGCCCTCTCTGAGGCATCAGGCCGTCTCTGAGTCATCGGGCCGTCTCTGAGGCATCAGGCCCTCTCTGAGGCATCAGGCCCTCTCTGAGGCATCAGGCCCTCTCTGAGGCATCAGGCCCTCTCTGAGGCATCAGGCCCTCTCTGAGGCATCAGGCCGTACTGAGGCATCAGGCCGTACTGAGGCATCAGGCCGTCTCTGAGGCATCAGGCCGTCTCTCAGGGATCAGGCCGTCTCTGAGGCATCAGACCGTCTCTGAGGCCTCAGACGCCACGTTTCGTATAATCACTTTCTTTGAGGGTGATTTTAGAGGCAGATGTCTGGTTCCCATCACCACCATTGTGAACCATTCTGGCTTGGCGTGTTTCTCTAGCAGTAGGCATTGTAATTAGATTTCAGTGTTCGAGTTATACACAGGTTGGAGTGCCAGAAGTCCCTCCGAGTTCAGCTAAATCTGACTTGTGTTTCTACAGAGAGGCCATTATGACAACCCCCGCTGGCTATCTCCTGGTAGCATCCTGCTTCTTAACCAGATGATGCAGGTATGTAGTGGAGGAGTGAGCGAGCGAGCTTGACTGTTTACACTGATCTCTTTGGCTGCACTGCTTTGTCCTCTATGTGGAATTCTGTGCCTGCACGTCCAACTGTAGTTTCCATGTTTGTCCTGTAGGTGGAACCAAAGAGACGCTTGACAGTAAGGCAGCTCCTGGATCATTCATGGGTGATGAAGGGCTACAGCAGCCCGGTGGAGTGGCACAGCACACGGCCGGTAACATGCATACCCTCACTGCACTAATGTTATACCAGAATCCATGTCCTTCATAGTTAATCAACAGCTGCAGGGAGGGATAATACGTTTCCACTGACAAAATGGAAATAATGAATTACCATATTGAATAAGCAGCATTAAACCCCATTAGAACATAAGCACTATTACAGCCTTTTCTGTGATCTCTTTCACTCTCTTTTTTTTTTTTTTCCATACATTATTATTTTTAATTAATTAATTAATTAATTTGTATTTTTCAGGTTTAGATATCATTTAAATAGTTATTAACGTTTACTATCAGAAAAAAGGCCTCAACATTTTTATATATAATATTTTTATTGTTATTATTATTATTATTATTATTATTATTATTTTATTTTTATTATTATTACCTGTACTCACACTTTGCCGTTATTACAGCTTCCATTGTCAGATCTGCTGGGCTATTTTTCCACACCTTTTTTCATTATCCAAGAAATCCCAAACACAGTCAGTGATGTTGAGGTCTGGACAGTTGCTCACGGCTATTGGAGGAGGGCGACTGTGGCTGTTGGTTGTAGGTGTCAGTACTCGGGAGGACGTGGTCATGATAGTAACTAATCATTGTTGAATTGATTCGCAGGGTGGTGTCCTTCTCCATTGTTCCTCAAGTACTGTAGGCTTTCATAAAGCTTAAATTTTTCATGGGGAGTATTGATTTAATAAAAGAGCCCACTAGTGATATCTGCATCACTCTATTGAATCAGCGGGAACGCCGTGGTAGGAGCCCTTTATTGATCGCCGCTGACCTTTCATACTTTCGTTATTGATTTCGTTTTGGCTCAAATGTGGCATATGTGATTAAACATGGATGAAGCTTGGTACCTGGCGGCGTTAGCAGCCTTTGGCATTCCAGAAATTAATCATGGACTGTGGTGGTGGGCCTAGATTTTGAGGAATTCTCGATTTAATTAATGGCAAATTACGAAATTTTGGGGAAGTAGATATATTGGGGTGGCCAGCTGGAGGATTGTGTGGTGCTGATGTGTAGCAGAAGCAGGGGGTGCTGGGTATCTACTGTGTAAATGTCAGAGACCACCCTGCAGGTGTTTAATTCAGTCAAAACATATATCATCATTACCCTAATGAAGCAGGAGATGGGAAATTATTAAAGGCTGCAAAGAACATTGGACTTCTAACAACCACCTGGAAGACCATCAACGCAGTCCCCACCAGATAAACAGCACTTCCACCTTTTAGAGAGAGAGTGTCAAGCTCCACTCCTGCTTCAGATCTACAGGTGTTTGTCCACATATCCTCCATGAGAGGACACCTCAAACACGATGGGTCTGAAGGGATGTGTAGCTATTCAGGAAGCCCCTCACTGAGAAAGAGGAAACAGACCTAAACCAAAAACAAAGCCTGTGTTACTCAGAACTACGGTGTGACCACCCAGAGTCAGGACCTCAACATCACTGAATGTGTTTGGGGGTACGTGGATGCTGAGAAGAGACCCAGCGCTGCAGGTGTGCTTAAGATGAGACGTGGCGAAGCAGCGTTTTGGTTTCACCCACTGATGAAGTGGAAGAGCTTGTGCAACAGTAGTGCAATAACTGAAAAGGCAGCTGAAGACTTTATTTAACTTAATTTATTAAATTAATTTATTATTAGATCTAATTTATTTTATTATTCTCTGGTTTACCTTGATTTAATTACCGAATCACATTTTATATTACTTTTATTTAATATTATTATTTTAGTATTAGGTCTCTATTATAAACTTTTATAAACTAAAATTGTTTTTATTATTTGTATTTTATTTATTTTATTATTTTTTTAACTTTAAATTTTGACTTCTCTGAATTGTGTCTTTTAGCAGTTTCTTCATCCCTTTCTCTTTTAAGGTAGTCAGTGAAGCACTGAGCTGCGTGTTATGTATGGAATATGCTATATAAATAATAGTAGTAGTAATAATAATAATAATAATAATAAAAAAGTTAAAAAAAAATCTTCTCTAATCTAAGGCTGAACTTTGGCTGGAGACAGGCTAAAATATCCCTCCAGTTTGTGATGTAGGGGCATACAAAGTGTCGACCCACTGAATGCTGTACACACTAAAATCTGGTCTTCAGTGTTTTGTTTTGTTTTCTTTTCCTCCACTGTATTGTTTATACATTTTTTGCAACATGGTGTCTTTTTTTATTACTCCTTTTTTAAACGTCATTCATATTTTTAATTATAGTTTAGTGGGTCTTTTATTATTTGGCCTTTATTTTTAAACATTGATTTTGAGTGAA
Organism: Prochilodus magdalenae; assembly: GCA_024036415.1. NCBI lineage: Eukaryota > Metazoa > Chordata > Actinopteri > Characiformes > Prochilodontidae > Prochilodus > Prochilodus magdalenae. Next base: position 30,702 of record JAMWET010006842.1, on the reverse strand, counting down.
TATTGGAGTAATAACGTTGTTAGGTATGTGTAAGTACATGTGTGAAGATGAATCCCCCTAATGCTGCTGTTGTGTGTCTGTTTTTGTCAGTTGGGTCATATAGATGAAGACTGTATCACTGAGATGGCTGTGGCATTCAAACGGTCCAAGCAGACCACCAGCCAGCTGGTGTCCGAGGTACAGTCGCGCACCTGCAGTCCAGAAGGTCGGAAGTTGTGGTGTTACAGTGGTTGATGCGTCTTCAGTGTAGTTGTGAAATATTACACATACGCTTTCTCAGATTTTGTCACGTGAAGATGCCCCTCCCCATGAGGGCCAGGTCTGTGAAGAGCTGATGATATTGTAGATATCTGCCCAGGTTCTTCTATCTCATCCAGAGAACTCTCCAGTTCAGCTTCAGGTGTTGTAGCAGGACACCTCTGACAGTTGCCCTCACGAATACAGGTTGGGTGCAATTTATAGACTGGATTGCAGTAAAAAAAATGAAATTGCTGTTTGGAGATGCTTTGCAGTGATCTGTGTCAGCCGCAGTCATAGTTACTGTAGTGTCCTTGTTAGCATTACATGGCGGGAAGTTGTAATATGGAGGTAACCCATATGTGGTACTTCATAGTTTTGATTTCTTCGCTGCTGTTCATTATTAAGAATGTAGAAAATATGAAAATGGGAGGAAAGACGAATATCTTCTATGAATAGGTGTGCCCAAACTTCAGCTGTGAGGTTTAAGTTCAAGTTCAGTTCAAGCTGTTCTGTCCCCCAAAAATCAAGACCAAATTAGTGTGGACCTCTAGATGGCAGTATAACGTTGCTAACTGGCTCACGCTAAAGAAGTCTTCTTTATTCAGCAGTCCTCTCTTTTTATTGCAGTTCAGTTTAATACTGGCTAAACAGATCAGGAGTTTAGGGATCAGTTTGGCACTGGAGTTAAATAAAGCAATAAATAAAGTAATTAATTAATTAATTAATACAATTTTAAAAAGTAATGTAGGTCTGTTTGCTTCAAGAGATTAATCTGTCTGCCTGTCTGTCTGTCTGTGTTCAGTGGAAGTATGATCAGACCACAGCTACTTATCTGTTATTGCTGGCCAAGAAGCAGCGCGGCAGGCCAGTACGGCTCAGACCGGAGATGCCGGCACACGACCTCAGCTGCTCACCTCTCCAAGAAATACAGGTGTGATTTCCATCAATTACACTGTTATACCTGCTGAGCTGTTCACACAGCAGGCAAGGCACAGCTGAAACTGCCCCTGACTGTAATGTTAGTCAAATTTAGTTTTAGTGCTGAACAGTTTGATCTCGATCTGAATTCCCTTTGTAACTACCACATCCGACGCATTATCGTACATTGTACATAAATGGGGCTCTTATATGACAATAAATACAGGACATTAAGATGTTCCAAATGATAAATACAATTTTGTATATCAACATTTAGAAAAGCTAGATGTCCCTGTGTTTTGGATGGGGTGTTTAGAGCTGCAGTGGTTCATACAGAAGGCATTCAGCCTTATTGTATCGGCTCATCTCACTGAGAAATCAAGCTCTCTTGCTGTCGCAGCTTCCTAAAACAGCGATTCCCTGCTCTGTATATTTTACAGTTCAGTGATTTTTTTGTGTGTGTGTGTGTGTGTGTGTGTGTGTGTGTGTGTGTGTGTGTTTTTTCTCACAGTTGAAGAAGAATCTGCATTTTAATGAGGATGATGACGATGACTATGATGATGATGATGATGATGCACACCGAGGCTCCATGGTTTTCCCTGCTGACTGCTATGATGATGACAATGCCTGGATCCCTCTAACTCCCAAGAACACACAGAATGTACAGACTCCACGTACAGTAAGTACACTCTGAATCACACACACTTTATAGAAATGTATGTGAGGAAAGCTGCCAAACCTCCTACCAGAAGGCAGTTTTTGGGCTTCCAAGACATCAAATGTTGACACAGCAAGAGCCATTAATTTAAGTGATTTGTTAGTGATTAGTGATCGTTGCAACACATTGTTTTAATTTTATTAATATTTCATGCTATTGTTATTTAGATATTTATTTTGCTGGATTGCGAAAATCCGATCACTTGATTGTTACAAAGATTGGGTAAAATACATCCAGTTCTGGAGACCGTAGCATTAAAGATGAGCACTGAATGTCTCTACATCTCTCGGCAAATTTGTTAATAATAGTTAGCCGAGAGATATAGAGTGTAAACAACACTGGCCTGCATGGGCTCTTTATCATTTTGCTGGTTTTCAGATTGTTCGACATGCGCTTAATTTATACATTTGTGTTTATTCACATTTATACCATTTTTAAAAAGTGAGTCGTGCTGCTTCCCAGTGCTGTGTAATGATCTAGTTTAGATTTCGCTGATGTCCGGATCACTTACATGTTGTCTGACTTACTGTGAGCTTGAAAAAGAAGGTACCAAAATACGTCATAGAATGGCTTGGTGCTCCGAAATCAAGAAATGTGACCCATCGAAATATCAGTTATGAAATTAAAAATTTGGTTGTTAAATCTGTTTGGCTGAGACGCGTTTTAAGCAGTTAACTTAAGACTGAATTCTGGGGTTTAAACTGTATTACTGTTTTAGAGCGTTCCTGTTATAGACCATGAAGAGGAGCACTGTTGGGTAAGGCCAGGTGTCAGTGTGTATGTAGAGTACACCACGCAACACCATAATAACATAACTTCATATCACATAACTTGAATAATAACACTACTATAATAAAACTAGGTTTTGTTTAAACTATATGTAAAGGGTTATGGCCAGAACCTAAAACCTCGACAAACTGACTGGGATATATGATAATAAGCAGCTGAGAGTCCTGTTTTCTGAAGTGCGGTTTACCACACATAAGTAATAAAAGCATAACTGGTGTGAGGCTCACTCAGAAAGCTCTGAGAGTGATTTTAGTAGGTCTATCCTGCAGACAGAATTACCTGTGGCATGTACGCTTCCTCAGCCCACCAATTCAAACAGCAACCATTGTTTATGGAAAAAAAATAGCTGCATGTTTTAATGTCAGTAAATAATAAATACCGTATTTATTTCCATCCCTGGTTTTTGGGTTGTACATTTACTGCACATTGCGTCCATGTTGCATGGACTCCCTAAAAACGTAACCTACAATGTTCGTTATTGGCAGCGTTGTTAAATCGGTCGTCTTTATTGACCTACAAAATTCCTGATTTTATCCCCCTGATTTTTTTCAGAAACCCCCTTGTCAGTCATCTGACAAGAGGCGGGCCGAGGTAGGCCAGTCCCCCGCCATCGACCAAGGAAAGCCACGCTCACGGCATCCAGAGAAACGTGAGCGCACCAGAGAGAATAAAGAGAACTTGGCGGTGCCCAGTCGAGACGGGAACGGCTTTGCCCTGCCAGCTCCCGTGACTCCAGCGTCCAGCAGGAAAGGACGACCAAACAAAGCAGCTCAAACGACACCCATTAACAACAATGTCATAAACACCGCTGAAACGCAGAAGGGTGAGTGCATTCATATGGCCTGGACCGTGATCAACCTCACGCTCTCGTACACTCAACAAGGGTAGATATTTAGAGGACGGGGTTTCAGTTTAAAGACCAGTCAGTATTAAACAGCAAATATCAGGGATAGTAAATTGGCAGCAGAGAAGAAATTAAATTAGGGACCTTCTTGCTCCTGTTGTTTCCCCAAATGAAGCCAAGACCTGGCAGTCCCCTTCTTTTTCAGTCTCCTCATATCCCTCTCTTTCTCCCTCCTGTTCCTCTCTCCTCTCTTGCTTTTATCTTCTCTTTATTATGTCTCGTTTCCTCCCCTCTAAATTGTTTTATCTAGCTCTCACACTTCTCTAACTGGTTTCTGAGCGTCTCATTGACACTCTGCGCTGGTCACAACACCGTTAACTCTATTTCGATTCCCTCACGTGCTCCTCAGCCTTCAGCCCCTCCGCAGTAATCTCATTTAGCAGAGGAGTGGTATTTTCTAAATTCACCTTATTGTGTTGCTTGTCATAATTATCGTTATAATCTGGAGGTGCTCTGGAGTCTTCCAATTATGAGAGGAGGAAGAAAAGCAGCAAAATGAAAAATCGCACAACAAAAGCAATTAGGTTGTTTTATCAGCAGGAGTGGTAATACGAAATGACTGGTTATTAATATGGTGGGAGATATGGGCTCTCTAGAGATGCTACGTTTTTATTCATTTTCTCTCCCTCTCGCTCTCTTTCTCTCTCACTAATGTGGCTAGAACTCCAACATGCTTAACGATGTCCCTTAAACGCTGGAGGTCTAATTTGTCTAATTTGATTGCGTTCTCAGGTAATACCCAGCTATTCATGCTGTCAGTCACTGGTCATTTTTCTAGCGCATGTTTGCTAAATCGTTGAACAAACACTCTACAGTATAGTGTCTAGGGCTGTGATGATGACTTGATTAACCTTAGGTGTGTGGTTAAAAGAAATCATCTATTCCAGTTTACCTTCTTGATAAATGTGAGTCTGATTAGTTGGCAGACTGGATGAGGATGTCTATTTTAAATCCCCTTACTCCTACACACCCCTTTAAATAAACCTAATATTAAGATTTAACAGGACTACAGTCAGATGGCTAGGAGGTCTCCATTATGGATTTGATGCCATCAAATAGAGGGGGACCCTACGGCCCAACAGACGATTGAATAGAGGGGCACTCTACGGCCCAAGAGGCGATTGAATAGAGGGGGACCCTATGGCCCAACAGGCGAGCGAATAGAGGGGGACTCTACGGCCCAACTGGCGATCGAATAGAGGGGGGCTCTACGGCCGAACAGGCGATCGAATAGAGGGGGACTCTACGGCCCAACAGGCGATCGAATAGAGGGGGACTCTACGGCCCAACAGGCGATCGAATAGAGGGGGACTCTACGGCCCAACAGGCGATCGAATAGAGGGGGACTCTACGGCCCAACAGGCGATCGAATAGAGGGGGACTCTACGGCCCAACAGGCGATCGAATAGAGGGCCACTCTACGGCCCAACAGGCGATCGAATAGAGGGGGACTCTACGGCCCAACAGGCGATCGAATACAGGGGGACCCTACGGCCCAGCCCACAGGATGCGATCGAATGACAGGGGGACTCTACGGCCCCAACCAGGCTGAATACTCGAAATAGAGGGCCACTCTACGGCCCAAACAGGCGATCGAATAGAGGGGGACTCTACGGCCCAAACAGGCGAACGAATAGAGGGGGGCTCTATCTACGGCCCACAGGTCGAAGAGTGGACCCTAGCTGCCCAATAGTATTGAATGAGGGGGGCTCTAACGGCCCAACAGGCGAACGAATAGAGGGCCACTCTAGGCGGCCCCAATTCAGGGCGATCGAATACGAGGGGGGCTCTGTTACGGTTACCCAACATGCGAATCGAATAGAGGGGGACTCTAGACGGCCCAACAGGCGATCGAATTCTAAACGAATAGAATCGAATAAAGGGGGACCCTAACGGCCCACAGGCGATCAATATAGGAGGAGGCGGATCTAATAGAGGGGGACTCTACGGCCCAACAGGCGATCGAATAGAGGGGGGCTCTACGGCCCAACAGGCGATCGAATAGAGGGGGACTCTACGGCCCAACAGGCGATCGAATAGAGGGGGACCCTACGGCCCAACAGGCGATCGAATAGAGGGTGACCCTACGGCCCAACAGGCGATCGAATAGAGGGGGGCTCTACGGCCCAACAGGCGATCGAATAGAGGGGGGACTCACTTTATATTTTTATTATATTTCATTTTATACTGATTGCACTTTTTGTATTTTCTATTCATTTTTTGCATCAGTAAGAAAATAAGTTTTGGAGATCACAACTAGCATTCCTAGTGCTGCTCTAATTCTGTATCTAGAGCGTGCCATGTTGTGTGACACTCATTCTTATTGTGAGACGTATGTATCGTTCCAGTCCTCTTCATGCTCTGAAATGACGCTGGACGGTCGTGTGGACTAGTTTGGAGTCCTGCTGCTCTTTAAAGTTAATTCCACAGTAAACTGATATTAAAGTTCGGAAGCTGAATGTGAAGTGACACTCAAGCGGTCTGATAGCGAGTGGAACAGTGTGAGAGTGAACGTCTGGGGATTTCTCTCCGCTCTATTTCCCAACATTCGCTGTGTCCACCTCGTTACTGTCACACACTCCCTCCTCTCACACCGAAACAGACAGGAACCCACCAGGGACCGTGTGTGTCTGTGTGTGTGTGTCTGTGTGAGAGAGAGAGAGAGACAAATCCCGAGGTGCGCACTGACAGGTGTATATGTCACTTTTCCCACTGCTGGCTGTGGCGTGTAGCATGTAGTGACACATGTTTGTCGTGTGTGTGTGTATGTGTGTCTGTGTGTGTCTAGAATCATCCCGCCGGAGGGCAGCGGAGCAGCAGCAGCAGAGCGGTCAGCAGGGAGGACTGGAGATCCTGACCTTCAGTCCAGAGAGAAGGTAGAGTCAGAGAAAGAGTAATGGATGAAGATAAAACCATGAAAGAGAACAGTCGGGTCAGTGGTGACGAATGAACGGCAGACTGGTGGAAGTAGAAGGAGTCAAGTTGCACAAGTCGGAGACCGTTCTAGGCGGCCTTGAAGTACATGTCAGGAAAAACACACAAAGGGATTAAAGCCCTAATGTTTTTCCATGATGAGTTGTTTCCTTAGTTTTCCTGAGATCTTGTGTTTTTAAAATCTAACATAGCAAAATATCACATTACCACATGAGTATTAATACAAATACATGCTAATTATAACACCCTGATGCCTCAAAATTAATAGCACCCTCTAATTTTAGGGCGCTTGTCATGCACTAACACATTACGATGAATGCTCAGGGTTTCCCACACGTCCTGGAAGATCTGGGAAATGTAGAAACACCTGGAGAAGAAGACTATTGATGATTATGTGCTGGAAGTAAAAGTGAAGTTGGCCCAATAAACCGAACAGGCACACATTTAGCATGTTTTCAGCCGCTGGCCAGTTTGAGTGTCTGTTCATGGCTTTGGCTTTGGGCTGGAATACTACAGTGCTGCATGTGGACCGATCCTGGAATAGATTGTGCGTATGCGTCAGTTTATCTCTGAGTCCGTTATCAGGTTGTATGATTGACTTTACTGTTACGGCTCTTGGCTCACCGTGTGGCATTTTACCTTTTGAAAAATGTAAAATTTACTAGACACAGTGGGAACGCTGATGGTCCTAAACCTGGTCTTTACCTCATGAGACGAATCAGCTGTTCCTGAACAATATCAGACTCTGAGAGTTAGTTTGGTATACAGCACAGGTATTGGTCAGAAAGCGATACGAGTCTCTGAGATTACATTCCCAATGTTCCTCAGGTCACGCTCCCTGGACATGGCGGGTTGCCAGCTTGACAGCGGGCAGAAGCGCAAAGCAGGGAAAGTGTTTGGCAGTCTGGAGAGAGGTCTGGACAAAGTCATCACCATGCTGACCCCGAGCAAGAGGCGAGGTCTACGGGACGGCCCACGCAGGATAAAGGTTTGACTTCAGCGTTTTCCTTTATTTCGTCTGCTGCTTCTGCCCACACGTTTAGCCTTGTCTCATGTGGTTTCTGTGCCTGCGTGTGTGTGTGGGTAATGTCCGCATCCAACCTTTTACAATGCAGATCAGCGGTTTGGCCAGGTGTGGTTAACCATCTATCGCCTAAATTGTGACCTAATGATGATGCAAATCATTTAATAAGTTTTTAATATTTAAAATAGCTTGAGTAACGAAAATATTTGGGAAAATATAGCATTTTTTATTTCTGTTTTTGTTATTTTCTTTTTGTTTTTAATGCGAGTATTTGGGAAGTTGTTGCTGCGGTGCAACAATACACAATTGTGGATAGTGGCATTAATCGTTTTGCTCTGAATTCATCCTTTTGTTGGAAAGAGGAATCTAAACCAGCCGTACTACCAACTATTTACAGTTATGTTAATATAACTCACTCGTTATTTAGAATTTATGGTAATAATAACATCAGTGAGTTACATAAACCTGCTACCTACGGTTCCAGTCTGCAGACTGCCAGGACTAAATATCAGCTGTTACCTGTACAGGATCTACAACATACAATAACAGGAAGTATAGTTGTTACAGTGTGGGGTCAGAAATGAATACATAAATTATTTAAGGCCACTCACATTCGACTAACAGCTCAATATTTTTAAGTGTCTATGAGGGGGACCAAAGGAGTGCCAGCAAGGTGTTCTGGTCATGTGTGCTTTGAGAGTGAAAAAGGAGGGTTTTATTTTTATTTTTTATTTTTATTTTTTTGTCTTTTTTTCTATTTTTTTATAATCCTCATCACTGGTTTTAGTAACAGGGATAAAGTAAGGCAGCACTCTACAGTAGAGGTTCACTCTGCCGTATTTAGCTATGCTGTTTTGTCGTACAGTGTCAGACACCACATGGGCGACTCTATTAGATATTGCTTAACAACAGGATTTGATTGGAGGTATGTGTCTGATTAGGCATGTGGTTAGCTAGATTCTAATTGGTGGGATTCAAGTTTCTATGTTAGCCTCAGATTCACTTAATACGTCAAACATGTTTCAGCTTGTTGACGTGTGTGCAAAGGAGGACAGTATATTAGACAGTTTGCCAGCCTTTTATTAACTTTTATATATTTAATATTGAGCTTTATTTTCTAATTTTATTTTATTTTCATTATTAGTCTTAATATTATTACACTTTGACCCTTTGCACTGCACAAACTAAACATACTCGTGCATCAGTCTTCAACTTTCCTTGTATACTTGAGTCATATAATAGCGCTTATGTTTAATATGTTTTATGAAATTTAGCTTTTATCTATGTATGAGGCGCTTACAGTTGATGTACAGCTCCTAATATGTTAAGAGAAGGCTCCCTCTATAACACATGCATAAGCTTTGCACTACATGTTTATAAAGGAGTACTTGAACGTTTATGAGCAGCTTGTGCCAGTGATCGCAATATGACAAAATACTGTATGAAGTAAATGTCATTTTAACAGAGACGTTTTGACGTTTTGTCAGTAAATGTGTCATTTACAGTACGTTTAATTAATTACAAAATATGAGCTTGCTCAGTACTTATTTCACATTTTTAATTTTGGGTGAATACCCTGCCTTGGTATTTTAAATTAAAGGAGTAAAAGTAATTATTATTACTAATAATTATATTAATTATATAATTATTAGTAATTATTACCAAATTAAAGTAATTAAAATGTGTAGATCTGTTTTTTAGATGAACAACCAATCATGTAAGTCCCTGAAGGGCCTGTTTAAAATGTCTTGGTGAAATATCACTCCAGTAGAAGCTCCCTCTCTTTATTTCCTTTTTTGTATCAAAATACGAAACGAGTAGCTTTTAAATTACCTGGTTATTATTCTGTACCTAATTAATTACTGAGAGTGTGAAAATGCTTCCAGTTATTAAAGTTATAGATAATGATGTATAAATAATTGTTGCAGACGTATATGCTGTATATCCTGTTTACACGCTCAGGACTTTTGTACTTGGTACAGATTCGCTTTATAGGTGGCCTTCAAATAAAGTGTAACCAGAAAGACTTTGGATGACTCTTTAAGAAGGTCTTCTAAGTGGACCAAAAGGTCCTTTTGGAGAATGTGGCTTGTGGATGAAGCACATCGATTGGAGACATGACGTGCCATATAAATAATCCCTTCACTCAGACACTGACAAAAACATTCAAGCTGGATTTGAACTGGTCATTAGAAGCCTTTCTAAAGGTCTTATGTGCTCTTTTAAAAATGATCTTCGGGAGTGCGTCCTGAACCACATCACCGAGTAAAGTGTCCTTGGTTTGAAGCATTCTGCATGCGTTTCATTTGTGTTTGGAGAAATTCTGTATTAAAGAGACTTCTATGGCATAATTCAGGCACAGTACAATGTGACGTTGACCAGCCAGACTAACGCTGACCAGGTGCTGAACCAGATCCTCCGAGTCCTACCAGAGAAGAATGTGGACTTTGTTCAGAAAGGGTGAGTGTCATTTTTTTTGTTTCATGTTTCTTGAGTTTCTTGGGCTTATTCTGTCTTAGGCCCCAGAATTACATTCTATAATATTCATACCCTGAATTTGAGTCAGACAGGGTCTTTGCTGGTTGGTTTTAGTGGACGTATTTAGACAGTGTTGGAGAAGTGGGTGGGGAAAGCAACCAACTACAACCAGAACCTACTATAGAGACCAACTAGGGATGCCCTTGCAAGCACCTGGAATACCTTAGGAACCAACTAGCAATATGTGGGAACTGCTAATGAAAGATCTCCTGATAAACAAGCAGATGAATGAAGCTTCGTAGTGCCAGTAAGGAAATGTCTCTCTGTCTCTCTGATTCCTTCCCAGATACACACTGAAGTGCCGCACACAGTCAGACTTCGGGAAGGTGACGATGCAGTTTGAGCTGGAGGTGTGTATGCTGCAGAAGCCTGAGGTGGTGGGCATCCGCCGACAGAGACTGAAGGGAGACGCCTGGGTGTATAAGCACCTCGTGGAGGACATCCTGTCCACCAGCAGCATCTGACCTCCCTTTGTTGACCCCTCCACATGGTCTCACCTAAGCTCCTGCGTTAGACTCGTTGTCCAGCAGCCTGAATGTCACTTTTCACCGGCGTTCAGTTTCGGCTGCAGGAGTTGGTCCTCCACCGATGATTTCACACCGGAGGATCTTCTTTCCTGCGGCCGTCCGTTTTAACTGGCTTTACTTTATTAGTGTTTTACATCGAGCTAGACCTTCTATGGAAGTATGTTCTGCGTTCTGTCCATGGATGGGATATGAACCGTGCACTTTTTTCTTTATATGAATTCCAGTTCATGTAAATATGGGAAGCATTACCGTGCAAGGCCTTTTATGAATCAGCGTAAGTGTTTTAGCAGCATCTTCTTTTGTTTGTTGTTTGTGTTTGTTTGCATCATGTCTCTTCTCCTCTGTTTACCTGTGTATTATCACTTTACCTCGTGTGTGTGTGTGTTTGTTTACAGTCTGTTGTTTGTTTTCATGTTAATATTAACAGTATGATTTCTAGCAAAATAAAGCAGTTTTATGAAACACGTTTTTTTTTTTTTTTTTTTATATCCCTGTCGTCTGAATTTTTGGGTTTTTGATTCATGCAAAACTCCAACACAAGGCTCAAATTGAGCTTCAACCTTCGACTGCTGGTTCCTGATATGAAGATATATAAAACACTGACACATAATTGACTTGTTTCAAGGCTGAAATCGATACCGCCTGCTGCCCGTAACCAAAAGCTAACCAAATCCTGCCTCATCAGATGGAATTCAGTCTTGCTCTTAATTGCACAGCCAGAGAAATCGTTGTGTGTGCGCGGGTACCCGGCCTGGTGGGTGTGAAGCGGAGCTCCTGCAGGGTGCAGTCTGGGTTGGTTAGGTCTGTGTGGGGGATCTTAGCCTATATCTGCCTGTTATGTGGGTGATTGAAGCGGGATACACCTCAGTGTCACTCCTACTGTGCATATCAGCATAACAACGGCTATTAGAATGACAGATAGCCCGGCTAACATGCTTAGCGCAGGATGAGCTAGAGGTGTGTTTGTGTGTGCGTGTCGTGGAGGAAGGGAGTGGACGGTTAATGGGGGGCTGAAGTGGTAATATAGGGGGTGAACTCGCCCCCCTACTGGTAATGACTCCCGCTGAGTTTTTTCGAAGGAGGGGGGCAAGGGCCAGCTGTGGGAACAGACGCTAGCTGTCATTAGCTCTCATCTCTCCTTTTACCTTTTCCTTCCTTCTCTCTGGTGCGCTGGCTCTCCTCTGCTTAAACAGTCTGCCTGTTTTATCCTCATGTGCACTGGGGTCTTGCTGTGTGTCTTTGCTAGCCTCAGTTGCCCTTAGCTTAGCATAGCTTAGCTCTCTTTCCTGGCTGATTGACCACGTTCAGTTCCACCCCCACATACTTTGAATGTAGTCAGTCAGCCAAGACATGTTTGTTGTCTGAAATCCGGAGCTCTGGAATTATGATGCTAACGGAACTCATTCCGCTTGCTTGTGAAATTCATGACCCTGCACAGAATACTGTGGCCCATGAAGGTGGACTCGAGCGGTCCATCCAGATGGGTTCATAGCTGTGATGTAGTGTCGGCCAGGTAGTCTGTCTGATCCGCCTAGTAGCTGCGAAGTAATGTTGCTCCAGCAGACTGTCCAGGCGGCCTCATAGCTGTGGTGTAGTCTCTCCAGTCAGCCTCGTAGCTGCCATGTCATGTTCTTCAAGCGGTCTGTCCAGATGACCTCATTGCTATGATGTAATGCCGTTCAAGCGGTCTGTCCAGATGACCTCATAGCTATTATGTAATGTTGTTCAAGCGGTCCATCCAGATGACCTCGGGGCTACGACGTAATGGGGTTCAAGCAGTCTCTCCAGATGACCTCATGGCTACGACGTAATGTCGTTCAAGCGGTCTGTCCAAATGACCTCGTGGCTACGACGTAATGTCGTTCAAGCGGTCTGTCCAGATGGCCTCGTAGCTACGACGTAATGTCGTTCAAGCGGTCTGTCCAGATAACCTCATGGCTACGACGTAATGTAGTCGAACGGTATGTCCAGATAACCTCATGGCTACGACGTAATGTTGTTCAAGCGGTCTCTCCAGATGACCTCATGGCTACGACGTAATGGCGTTCAAGCGTTCTGTCCAGATGACCTCATGGCTACGACGTAATGTTGTTCAAGCGGTCTCTCCAGATGACCTCATGGCTACGACGTAATGGCGTTCAAGCAGTCTGTCCAGATGACCTCATGGCTATGACGCAATGTCGTTCAAGCGGCCTGTCCAGATGACCTCATGGCTATGACGCAATGTCGTTCAAGCGGTCTGTCCAGATGACCTCATGGCTATGACGCAATGTCGTTCAAGCGGTCTGTCCAGATGACCTCATGGCTATGACGCAATGTCGTTCAAGCGGTCTGTCCAGATGACCTCATGGCTATGACGCAATGTCGTTCAAGCGGTCTGTCCAGATGACCTCATGGCTGTGATGTAATGTCGTTTAGGCGGTCTGTCCAGATGACCTCATGGCTACGACGTAATGGTGTTCAAGCGGTCTGTCCAGATGACCTCATGGCTACGACGTAATGTTGTTCAAGCGGTCTGTCCAGATGACCTCATGGCTATGATGTAATGTCTGTCCAGATGACCTCATAGCTGCACTGTAATGGTCCAGGCAGCCTCGCAGCTGTGATGTAGCCCCACCCTAACGGCCATGTCCCTTTATGTCACCCAACATGAAAAAATTAAACTAGATTGTCTTCTGTGCTTTCCGTTTACATCTCCTGCGCCACATGAATGCGTCCCGTTGGGTGAACAAGCTGCTCCTTGGCTAAAGCTACTGCCTGATTTGCACTTGAAAGCGGCATTAGCCGCAGAAATGACAGAACCTCCAGCTTTACGTCAGCAACAAAGGACCTTGTTCCAGACGCGTTGATGAAATTCTGGAAAATTGCCCGAGCTTTCTTTAAACATCAGTTATCTGCCACGGCTGAGGGTGGTCCTCTCTTTTTTTTGGCTAGGCAAAAAAGGGATGTCAGAATCAAGCTCTTCATTTGTTCCTCAACCACTGGAACCAAACGAACACATAACATGACTGGGTGCTAACGAAATGCAGCGGCGAGACAGCATCCTCTCTCGTCTTCTGCAGGCCTACATCCCCATTAGCTCTGTGTGTGCGAGTGCGGTTACTCACTCCAGCACTACGGCTCTATCTCTTAATGAATGAACGGCTCGTGTCAGCAGAGAGAAGCGTGTTAAAAGGCAGCCGGTAATTGGCGAGTGGAATCTCATCGCTGAAGCTAAAATCGAAGGCATGGGCTGAGGGAGGGAGGTGGGGGTCTGGGTCCTCTTTTGATCTGAGAAAAACAAGCGGGAACTGAGATTGTTTTGGCAGTTTATCTTGTCAAAGGTAGTTTAGCGTTAGCGTGTCCGCATTACGGGACGTGAAGGTCTTCTGGTCTTTGACCTTCACAGGCCTGGAGCTCAGCACAGGCTACAGAAACAAGCCAGCAGGACTAGTCTGGCCTGGTTGGGTTTTAAATTTAGCAGGACTAGTCTGGCCTGGTTGGGTTTTAAATTTAGCAGGACAATTTGAGCCTGTTTGGGTTTTAAATTTAGCAGGACTAGTCTGGCCTGGTTGGGTTTTAAATGTAGCAGGACTAGTTTGGCCTGGTTGGGTGTTAAATTTAGCAGGACAATTTGAGCCTGTTTGGGTTTTAAATTTAGCAGGACTAGTCTGGCCTGGTTGGGTTTTAAATGTAGCAGGACTAGTCTGGCCTGGTTGGGTTTTAAATGTAGCAGGACTAGTCTGGCCTGGTTGTGTTTTAAATTCAGCAGGACTAGTTTGGCCTGGTTGGGTTTTAAATATAGCAGGACTAGGCTGGCCTGGTTGGGTTTTAAATTTAGCAGGACTAGTCTGGCCTGGTTGGGTTTTAAATTCAGCAGGACAATTTGAGCCTGGTTGGGTTTTAAATTTAGCAAGACTAGTCTGGCCTGGTTGGGTTTTAAATTAAGCAGGACTAGGCTGGCCTGGTTGGGTTTTAAATTAAGCAGGACTAGGCTGGCCTGGTTGGGTTTAAATTTAGCAGGACAATTTAAGCTGGGTTGGGTTTTAAATTTAGCAGGACTAGTCTGGCCTGGTTGGGTTTTAAATTTAGCAGGACTACTCTGGCCTGGTTGGGTTTTAAATTTAGCAGGACTAGTCTGGCCTGGTTGGGTTTTAAATTCAGCAGGACTAGTCTGGCCTGGTTGGGTTTTAAATTTAGCAAGACTAGTCTGGCCTGGTTGGGTTTTAAATTCAGCAGGACTAGTCTGGCCTGGTTGGGTTTTAAATTCAGCAGGACTAGTCTGGCCTGGTTGGGTTTTAAATTTAGCAAGACTAGTCTGGCCTGGTTGGGTTTTAAATTTAGCAGGACTAGTCTGGCCTGGTTGGGTTTTAAATTAAGCAGGACTAGTCTGGCCTGATTGGGTTTTAAATTTAGCAGGACTAGTCTGGCATGATTGGGTTTTAAATTTAGCAGGACTTGTTTAGCCTGGTTGGGTTTTAAATTTAGCAGGACTTGTTTGGCCTGGTTGGGTTTTAAATTAAGCAGGACTAGTCTGGCCTGGTTGGGTTTTAAATTTAGCAAGACTAGTCTGGCCTGGTTGGGTTTTAAATTAAGCAGGACTAGGCTGGCCTGGTTGGGTTTTAAATTAAGCAGGACTAGGCTGGCCTGGTTGGGTTTAAATTTAGCAGGACAATTTAAGCTGGGTTGGGTTTTAAATTTAGCAGGACTAGTCTGGCCTGGTTGGGTTTTAAATTTAGCAGGACTACTCTGGCCTGGTTGGGTTTTAAATTTAGCAGGACTAGTCTGGCCTGGTTGGGTTTTAAATTCAGCAGGACTAGTCTGGCCTGGTTGGGTTTTAAATTTAGCAAGACTAGTCTGGCCTGGTTGGGTTTTAAATTCAGCAGGACTAGTCTGGCCTGGTTGGGTTTTAAATTCAGCAGGACTAGTCTGGCCTGGTTGGGTTTTAAATTTAGCAGGACTAGTCTGGCCTGGTTGGGTTTTAAATTTAGCAGGACTAGTCTGGCCTGGTTGGGTTTTAAATTCAGCAGGACTAGTCTGGCCTGGTTGGGTTTTAAATTAAGCAGGACTAGTCTGGCCTGGTTGGGTTTTAAATTTAGCAAGACTAGTCTGGCCTGGTTGGGTTTTAAAT